>CAUYRT010064444.1:0-60987 GCA_963574885.1 Lepilemur ruficaudatus
TTTTTTTTAGAGACAGGGTCTCCTTATGTTCCCCAGGCTGGGTGTTTTTTTGTTTGTTTGTATGTTTGTTTTTTAAATCTGGCAACAAATTGCAAATGATCTAAGGCTGGGTTTGAACTCCTGGCCTTGAGGGATCCTCCCACCTTGGCCTCCCAGAGCACTGGGATTACAGGTGTGAGCCCCCATGCCTGGCCACTATTTTTTTGTTTGTTTTTGAGACAGCATCTCACTCTGCTGCTCAGGCTGGAAATACCGGGGCACAATCATAGCTCACTACAGCCTCTAACTCCTAGAGTCAGGTGATCCTCCTGCCTCAGCCTCCTGAGTAGCTGGGATTATAGCCATGTGCCACAACACCCACCTAATTTTTTAGGAATTTTTTGTAGAGACGGAGTCTCACTATGTTACCCAGGTGTGAGCCACCACACCTGGCTGACTTTTATCAATTGTATTTTTGTCGGAATGTAATGACCCTATAATCTAATGTATTGGGGAAAATGTGTGTATACTGCTGAGGGATATAGGTGCATATAAGGGATTGCTTTTTTTTTTTTTTTTTTTTTTTTTAGACAGAGCCTCAATCTGTTGCCCAGGCTAGAGTGCCGTGGCGTCAGCCTAGCTCACAGCAACCTCAACCTCCTGGGCTCAAGCGATCCTCCTGCTTCAGCCTCCCGAGTAGCTGGGACTACAGGCATGTGCTACCATGCCCGGCTAATTTTTTCTATATATTTTTGGTTGACCAATTAATTTCTTTCTATTTTTAGTAGAGACGGGGTCTCGCTCTTGCTCAGGCTGGTTTCGAACTCTTGACCTTGAGCGATCCTCCCGCCTCGGCCTCCCAAAGTGCTAGGATTACAGGCGTGAGCCACCGCGCCCGGCCGGGGATTGCTTTTTTATTTGTGAATAGTAAAAAAAAAAAATTGATTTTGGTCTCTTTATTTTATAAGTATAATATTTAAATTATAGGTAAAAGTTTGAGTGTATTCCTTTTTAAATGTGGGGAATGTTGACAAAAATCACTAGATCCCTAACTTTTAATCTTTTGGAGGAATCATAATTGTTTATTTTATTTCATGTACCCTGTTCCCTTTCTTTTATACCTAGAAGTACTCTGTGGCCTATACAAATTTTTGCCTTTTTTTAAAAAAACATTTTTATTATAGAAAATTTGAAGTAAATGGTATAGTATGATGAACCCCCTTCTGCCCATCAGACTGTTTGAAAAATCATCAATATGCTACTACTTTTTTTAGCATTTATACCTCCATCTATTATTCCCCATCCTCTACTCAATAGTTTTGTTTGCTTGGTTTTTTAGGTAAAATTCATATACATTGAGATGCACAAACTTAAGCTGTATAGTTACAACCATGTAACCCTCACCTATCATGGTATAGAACAGTTTTATCTCCCCAGAAATTTCCCTTATATACCTTCTAAGCCCAGCCAGGCAACCATTGTTCTCTTTAGTTTTACCTGTTTTAGAATGTCATATAAATGGGATCATGCATGATACATTCTTTGTGTCTAGTCCCCCCTGCCCAGCACTATATCTGTGAGATTCATCCATATTGTTGTATTCCTTTGTTTTGCTGAGTAGCAGTCCATTGTATGAATATACCACAGTTTGTACATCCATTTTCTTAGCCATGAATATTTGGGTTCTCTCCAGTTTTTGCTTTTATGCTATGAACATTTCATATACAAGTCTCTGGGTAGATTTATGTTTTCGTTTCTCTTGGATAAATACCTATGAGTGGAATTGCTGAGTCAAAGGACAGATGCATGTTTAATTTTCTAAGAAACTGCCAAACCTTTTTCAAAAATGGTTATAGTATTTTACAGGCCTGCTGGTAAAGTATGAGTGTGGTTGCTGCACATTCTTGCCAACATTTGGGTTGTCAGTTCTTTTTAATTTTAGCTGTTCTAGTGGGTACCTATACATATTCTGTAAAGGAAATTAAAATAAATTTTATTTTGAGAATTTTATGGCAAGTCTTGAGATATTGGAAATACTCTGTAATTTGGTACATGTCTTAAGATCCTTTTAAGGTTTGAATGCTGATCAGGATAGTATCTCTGAGGCCCAGGATATCCTCACCTACTAATCTATAGCTAGAGTTTTTGAGGGAAAATTAGTACTAATCCTTTATATCCATTTTAGCACCTCATGGTTTCCAAAATATTTTCTCATGCATTTGTTCTTGACAGCAGATGTGTTTCCCGTTTTATAGATGAAGGAATAAAGACTCAAGAGAGCTTGCATAAGATTGCCTAAGGTTTCAGGGACTGAAATTTATGACTTCTGACCTAGCTTGTCCTGTACTCTTCCGTTAGCACTTCAGAGTGACATATGTAGAATTCACTGGATGTGTGTCTTTGGCTTGCAAGTTTACTTAGATAAATTGATAAATATAAGGAGATTTTTCTTGGAGGAAGTAGCTATAGGAACATCTCAGTATTAGTTGTATTCCACAGAATGTAAGACAATCTTGAAATATATACTGGTCATTGATTTATTCTTTTCATGTGACTTCTAAAGGAATTCTGGAAGTCGTTTTAGTTCTTAGATCAGCTGATATGGTTATAAAGATACTATAGTTGGTACCTTAAATATATCACTGAGTATTCTAGAATTGATTTTGGAACTCAGTTTATAATTTTCAGAGTTCTTTTAGGAACCCCTTTCTATTATTCCTAGGAACCTTCTCTTTGTACACTTAGATGGCTTTAGCAGTAAATATCTGTCATCACTCTCATTGTTGTGGTCAGGGGGATAATCTGAACCTAATGGTTGGGATGAAACTCCACTAAAGTGAGTAATATTTATGGCTTTCCAAAGCAAATTTCAGTTAAATTTTTTCAACAATAAATCTGCTTTTGCACCATTATCAGATACTAATGTAAATAATTTGTTTATTTTATTTTAGTGATGTCCTTGCATTGCCCATTTTTAAGCAAGAAGAGTCAAGTTTGCCTCCTGATAATGAAAATAAAATCCTACCTTTTCAATATGTGCTTTGTGCTGCCACCTCTCCAGCAGTGAAACTCCATGATGAAACCCTAACATATCTCAATCAAGGTCAGGTGCTCCCTCATTCATTAGTATTACTACAGACCTGCTAGATTCATATTTACACTTACATGTAAAAAGTTAGATCTTTCTAGTGTGACCTGTCAAACTAGAAGTCTTACTTCAGAGATTTGAGTTCTAATGTCATATTTGACATATATATATATAACTGGCTTCTTTTGCTTATCTGCCTATTTTTAGTTCCCAATTCCTTCTTTCTAATCCATGTTCCCTAGATATCCCCATTGGTTACTGTCTGAGAAGTATTACCCTACCCAGCTCTATTATTTACCGATTGTGTGGCCTTTGACAAGTTGCTTAAACTCTTTAAGTTTCAGTTTTCTTATCTGTAAAAATGGGATTGTTAATACCTTAAAAAATTGTGTCAGTTAAATGAGATAATATATGAAAGTACTTAGCATATTGCCTAGTTCTAGTAAAGGCTTATAGTTGTTACTGATATTAATAATGTTATTATACTCTAGTGTATTCAACCAACTGAATTTTACTCTTTCTGAATCTAGCAAAGTTAATTTGTGATAAATATAATATGCAATTACTTTTTCTTCTAGGACAGTCTTATGAAATTCGAATGCTAGACAATAGGAAACTTGGAGAACTTCCAGAAATTAATGGGAAATTGGTGAAGGTAAAAGAAAATGAGTAAATCATTCCTCTGTACAATATTTTTTTACTGATTTTTTTTTTTTTTTTTACTAATATTCTTTTGCTTCCATAAAGGGCTTAATGCTTGATGGTATTTTTTACGTGCTAAAATTTGTTGGCAGAGTGGTAAACAGATGTGTTATTTCTCTGGAGTTAGAGTAAGCCCCCAATTCATGTGAATTTTTCAGAGCTGCAGAAACAAAGGCTTACCACTCCCTGTCCAGGGTAATCCATTGGCTCAATGCAGTTCCTTTAGATGGAGTTAAAGTAACCTCCTTGAGATTGTCAGAGATGCTTCAGTGTCTCTTTGGTTGTTTGGTCTTGTAGCAAGGAAAACAGAAGCTATTGTTGATGAATAGCAGTTCTCTTAGTCTAGATTGACAGTAAGGATTTTGAGGAATAACAGCATGACTGGGACGGAGCACTTTTCTCAACAGCTATAGAAGGTGGTGGAGGGATTAACAGGCAACTCTACAAAGTGAGAGTAACAAAAGGAAAGTTGATGGAAGTGGGCTCTACCTTCAGTGTTTTACAAGGTGTATGGTGAATTAGCAAGCAGGGAACTTGGTGAGTTTTTCATATACATCTGAAGAACTGAGCCTGATATTACATGGTATAATAGTAGAGGCATGTAGAAATGCTTCAGATAGGAGTTCTTTTTGCCTAGTTACCATTAGGACTGATGTTTAAGCCAAATTTTAAATATGGTACCATTAATGGTAATGATTATGTCTGAGAAATTACAAAATTTATCCTGAAATAGTGGTTGTTATGGTATGAATTTTAGGGTGAAACAGGTCTTAAGAAAAACAATTTTAGATTGTGTGTAGAAACTAACTGGTAGTGACTCCTGCTCGTTTTCCTCTGTCAGCACTGATTTTCAAGAAACCTGTTATCATTTGATTTTTTTGTTTCCTTTTAGAGTATATTTCGTGTAGTGTTCCATGACAGAAGGCTACAATACACTGAACATCAACAGCTGGAGGGCTGGAGGTGGAACCGACCTGGAGATAGAATTCTTGACATAGGTGAGTTAAGAGAATTTATGAGCTAGGAAATGGCTTTAACTGTGGACAAAGAGTTGGTTTTCTTTTTTTTTGTTTTGTTTTTGTTTTTTGTTGTTTTTTTTTTTTTTTTTGAGATAGAGTCTCACTCTGTTGCCCAGGCTAGAGTGAGTGCCGTGGCGTCAACCTAGCTCACAGCAACCTCAGACTCCTGGGCTCAAGCAATCCTCCTGCCTCAGCCTCCCGAGTAGCTGGGACTACAGGCATGCGCCACCATGTCCAGCTCATTTTTTTTTTCTATATATGTCTTAGTTGGCCAATTAATTTCTTTCTATTTATAGTAGAGAAGGGGTCTCGCTCTTGCTCAGGCTGGTTTTGAACTCCTGACCTTGAGCCATCCGCCCGCCTCAGCCTCCCAGAGTGCTAGGATTACAGGCGTGAGCCACCACGCCCGGCCAAGAGTTGGTTTTCTTTATTTGACATTTACCTTGATTCAAATGTTTCAGAGGCTTGAGTGGTATGAATCTTGGACTAAGCATAAAAGATTAGTTGTATAATGATATCAAAATTGAAGTTGAAAGTGTAAACAGTTCCATACCGGTTGCTTCTATTACTTAAGGGTGATTTTGTTTTGTTTTTTGAGTTGTAAATATACATAATATAAAAGGTATCATTTTAACCATTTTTAAGTATACAGTTCAGTAGCATTAAGTACATTCACACTGTTGTGTAACCATCACCACCATCTGTCTCCAGAACTTTTTCCATCTTGTAAAACTGAAACTCTGTACCCATTAAATAATAACTCCCCATTCCCCCTTCTTCCCAGCCCCTGATAACCACTATTTTCCTTTCTGTCTCTATGAATTGGGCTACTCTAGGTACCTCATGTAAATGAAATCATATAGTATATGGCCTTTTGTGACTGGCTTTTTTCACTTAGCGTAATGTTTTCAAGGTTCATCCATGTTGTAGCATACATCAGAATTTCCTTCCTGTTTAAGGCTGAATAATATTCCATTATTTATATATACCACGTTTTGTTTATCCATTCATCTCTTGATAGACACTTGGGTTGATTTCACCTTTTGACTATTGTGAATAATGCTGCTGTGAACACGGATGTACAAATATTAGTTTAAGTCTCTGCTTTCAGTTCTTTTGAATTGAACCCCAAAATGGAATTGCTGGATCATATGGTAACTCTATTTTTAAGTTTTTTGAGGAAATACTGTATTGTTTTCCATAGTGACTACACATTTTACATTTCTACCAGCAGTGCTCAAAGGTTCCAATTTTTCCACATCCTTGCCAACATTTGTTGCTTTCTGTTTTTCTTTGATAATAGCCATCCTAATGGGTATAAAGTGGTATCTCATTGTGCTTTTGATTTTTATTTCCCTGATGATTAGTGATGTTGAGCATCTTTTCATATGCTTATTGGTTATTTGTATATTTTCTTTGGAGAAAAATGTCTATTCAAATCTTTTGTCCATTTTTGAATTGGGTTGTTTGGTTCTTAGTTGTTGAGTTGTAGGAATTCTTTATATATTCTGGAATATTAACCCAACATTAGATATATCTATGCAAATATTTTCTTCTGTTCTTTGAGTTGCCTTTTCATTCTGTTGATAATGTCCTGTGGTGCACAAAAGTTTTAAATTTTGAGGTAGTCCAATTTACTTATTTTTTGATTGCCTGTACGTTTGGGGCCATATCCAAGAAATCATTTCCAAATCCAATGTCATGAAGCTTTTTCCATATGTTTTCTTTTAACAGTTTTATAGTTTTAGGTCTTAAATTCAGATCATGGATCCATTTTTAGTTAATTTTTGTATACGGTGCAAGGTAAGGATCCAACTTCATTCATTTGCATGTGAATATACAGTTCTCCCAGCACCATTTGTTGAAAAGAGTGTTCTTTCCTCCATTGAATGGTCTTGGTACCCTTGTCAAACTTCATGTGACCATATATTTGAAGACTTATTTCTGGGCTTTCTGTTCTATTCCATTTGTTTGTGTGACTATCTTTATGCTTGTTTTGATAAGTGTAGCTTTGAAGTAAGTTTTGAAATCAGGAAGCATGAGGTCTCCAACTTTTTTTTTTTTCAAGATTGTTTTGGCTATTAGGAATCTGATATTTTGTTTGAGTAGTATGTAAAGGGGCCAGGTTTTTTTTCCCAACATGCTGAAAGTTCCTGTATTTGAGTAGTGCTTGAGAACAAGATTAGTGGTATGTTCTACCTAAAGTGGGAGTTCTGGAATTGGAATCTATGTCTCTTGGTTTGCAGTTTAGTTTTTCCCTACTACTTTGCTACACAGAGTAAAATTTGTCTTTCCTAAATCGTAGTGTATAATGGAAGGATCTTCACAAACACGCAGTCACTTTTCCTCAACATACTTTTAATTCTGGCATCTGTACCTTTGATCTCTAATTGGTTAATATCTTCTATTGATGAACATAGTTATTATACAAATTTAAGTACTACTGTTACAATTTTACCTTAGAAAACACTGGTTCTCATGCAGTTTTCCCGATATGTGTATGGTAAATTGACCTTAGGATGAATTCAACACAACTAATCCTGTGTAGTGGCACCCACTTGATGCTTTCTTGTGTGAATCATTGCAACCAAAATAGTAGTATAATTATAGTGCTGTTATAATAATAAATAATATCATTTGGCCTTATCTCCCCAGTTTGAATATTAATAGAAGTCAGAGAATGGTATTTGAGTATCTGCTGTGTGGAATGAAAAGCAAATTTGTGCTTCTAGTGGTAACATTAATCTTAAGACTGTAGGTGAAATAGATTATAAATTACAATTTTTATGACAGTAGAGCTAGTGCATAGACTTAATCCACCTTAAGTAGAATTTTGGCAAATTAAAAGGAAACTGCTTTTAAATTGCCTTATTTATAAAACTTTAAAGAGGAAAAAAAGTATTCAGAATGAAAGTACTTAAGTCAATTTCAACTGTAATCAAACCTTTTTCATTGGTAAAAAAGAAATTTAGGATGTGATACAGAAAAATCTTTGTAACTAGGGACAAGTAATATAAGAATTAGTGCTTTCTTATCTAAAACCAAGTAGCCCTCAGAATTGTTCAATGATTACCATTTTGTTTCTCAGATATCCCAATGTCTGTGGGTATAATTGATCCTAGGGCTAATCCAACCCAACTAAATACAGTGGAGTTCCTGTGGGACCCTGCAAAGAGAACATCTGTGTTTATTCAGGTAAGGCATTGCAGATGGGGTTCCAGTTACGAAGAAGCATATCTTACTACCAGTTTGTTTCTGAAAGGATAAAACATATTAAATTTGAAATCCTAGCCTGACTGTCAAGTCCAGACCCGTCAACATGTGCTTTAGAGCTGTAGCCCCCAACCCCTAGAACCCAGATCCATGCTGGTCAGTGGCCTGTTGGAGACCAGGCCCTGGGGTGGGAGGTGGGCAGAGAGCAGGCGAGTGAGTGAGGCTTCATCTGTGTTTGCAGCCGCTCCCCATGGCGCGAATCACTGTGTAGGCTCCACCTCTTGTCAGGTTAGTGGTAGCACTGGGTTTTCGTAGGAGTGCAAACCCTACTGTGGACTACACACGGCAGGGGATCTAGGTTTGCACACTCTTTGTGAAAGTCTGGTGCGTGATGATCTCAGGTAGACCTGGGTCAGTGGTGTTGGTGCTGGGGAGCGGCTGGCTGCAAGTGCAGATTGTCTGCAAGTGCAGATTGTCATTGATAGAGAGGTTTGACTACACAACGAATATGGTGTGCTTGGGTCATCCTGGCACCATAAGCCCTCAACCCGCGCCCAACCTCCCTTCGTGGAAGGATTGTCTTCTATGAAGCCAGTCCCTGGTGCCAAAAAGGTTGGGGACTGCTGCCTTAGAGCACTGAGGAGTTTCTGTATTGCTCTTCTAATTACCTCAATTTATTTTATATCTCCCCAGAATGCTTGCTAATGGCTGCATAATATACCATTCTTTGGGTGTACCATAACTTACCTAGCAATTATTTGCATTTAGATTGTCCTAATTTTTTACTATTATCCATAATGTTATTTTGAACATCTTTATACTTTTTTTATTTTGGGGGGACAGGGACTCACTGTGTTGCCCTGGGTAGAGTGTAGTGGCATCATCATAGCTCACTGCAACCTCCAACTCCTGGGCTCAGACTGTCTTCCTGCCTCAGCCTCCCAAGTAGCTGGGACTACACGTGCACACCACTGTGCATCTGTCTAACTTTTCTACATTTTGTAGAGATGAGTTCTCACTCTTGCTCAGGCTGGTCTCAAACTCCTGAGCTCAAGCAATCCTCTTTCCTTGGCCTCCTAAAGTGCTAGGATTACATGCGTGAGCCATGAAGCCCGGCCTTTACTTAAAATTTGATTTGCTTATCTGATTATATTCTTTCAGTAGATTCTTTGAAAGCCCCTATTTGTATTAATGATAGCTAATAGTTTATTGAGTAGTTAACATGAGATACTCACTGTGTTAAGTAAACACTTAATGTATACATGATTTTAAGACTTTCTACAATAATCTTTGGAGTAGCAATAGTCTTTGAGGCTTAGGGAGGTTAAGTAACTTACTCAAGCTAGTAAATGGTTAGTCAGACAAGGTTCCACTATTAAGATTCCCCAGTCTGGCATTATGCAGTAGCCAAGCAATCATTTTCTCGCCTATTGCTGTAAGCTTTCATATTTATTATTTTCCCAGTGTGGATGGTGCCGCCTCTTTCGAAAATATTCCTTAAAGTCAAGGAAACTTTTACTAACAAAAATCATTTCTCTTTTATGTTAACTCTGTATTCTCTAAAGCAGTTAATGAATTTAATTCCTCACAGTAGCTTTTGATAGCATTTTGTTAGATCTATATATTTACTTTATATTTGTAAATCATTTAAGTTTTTCTCATTTCATCCATTAGACTGTAAATTCTTCAAGATCAAAAAGAGGGAAAGTGGTTTTGTAGGTGTTCATAATGCTTGTTAAATGTTTTGCTGTTAGTAGTTCCTCAAAAAATACTGCTGACTGGTTTGGCCTGTGTCTTTGTGAAGATCCTTCCCTTCAGCAGCACTGAGGCCTTGACGTTGTATTCTTTTCAGGTGCACTGTATTAGCACAGAGTTCACCATGAGGAAACACGGCGGAGAAAAGGGGGTGCCATTCCGAGTACAGATTGATACCTTCAAGGAGAACGAGAGCGGGGAATATACCGAGCACTTGCACTCGGCCAGCTGCCAGATCAAAGTTTTCAAGGTATTCTTGGCAATGTGCTGGCTCTTGGATTCTTTTTCTTTTCTTCTTTTGAATTTTTTTTTTTTTTTTTTTTTTTTTTTTTAATGAAAGGTGGGGAGTGAGGAGGGAGTTGAATTTCTTTTTTTTTTTGAGACAGAGTCTTACTCTGTCGCCCTGGGTGGAGTGCAGTGGTGTCATTGTAGCTCACTGCAACTTCAAACTCCTGGGCTCAAATGATCCGCCTGCCTTTTTGAAAGAATGTTTTTGAAAGCTCTTAACACCTGTTAAAGTTAAAAGCTCTTGTAAAGCTCACAAAAATTATGAAAAGTTGACTATTTTGGTAACAATCATAACTGATGTTTCCTTATTTTGGTGTTTATTTTTGTCATGTGCGTAAATATTATGTTCTCATTGCAAGAGATTCAGTAATACAGAAGTAAAATCCCTGTTACCAATCTTACCCTGACTCCCCAACCTCTCCCCTGATGGAAGCACTGTCATGATTTGGTATATGTCCTGGTCCTCTTCTATGCTTTTATACTACATGTATATAGGTATACATATATTTTCTTTTCCTTGAAACATAAATGGGGTTATACTGTATTAATTGTTTTGAAACTTGATTTTTTTCAGGTAACTATGTGCTTTAAAGATCTTTCCATGTCAGAAGCTATAGATCTGTTTTATTCTTTTTCAACTCCATCAAACATTTAAATTTCCTATTTTCAAATTTAGGCGGGGTGATGCATCTTGCCTTTGTATTATGGCACATACCTCTTTGTTTCATATGTGGCTATGTAAGTTTTTAGAAGCAATATTGTCAGGTCAAAGGATGAATACCTGATTTTAAAACAAAATATTACTCATTTCAGCCCAAAGGTGCAGACAGAAAGCAAAAAACAGATAGGGAAAAAATGGAGAAGCGAACACCTCATGAAAAGGAGAAATATCAACCTTCCTATGAGACAACCATACTCACAGAGGTAAAGGATTTCTTTTGGGGACAATTTCATTTCATAACTTTTACTCTTAAAAGAAAAATCCATCACCTCCTGGATTTGATCCAGCCTGATCAAAATTCACTTTTCCTGAGCATATTCTCTATTGCTTATTTGGTCCTCTGAAGAATAAAGGTTTACTAATTAAGATGTGCTATTGAAGTATAATAACAGTATGTTATTGGAACACTTGGGTCAAGTGTGCTTTTTCATTATCTAAGCTATCCTTTGATTTTAGTGTTCTCCATGGCCCGAGATCACATACGTCAATAATTCCCCATCACCTGGCTTCAACAGTTCCCATAGCAGTTTTTCTCTTGGGGAAGGGTAAGTCTGAGAAATAAAATTGTCATGTATTTGTCCCAGATATGTATTTTTTCATTACCTTTCCATCAATAAGGTCTTTTTAAATTGGTAAGTACTTCTATTTGATCAGTTTCTGATGGATTTATATATGAACTGAGTTTTAGATTATCTTCAAAAGAGACTGAAAGAGTTTTATATGGCCCTTTCTTCTCCCCTTCCCCCCCTTCCCTCTCCTCCTCCTCCACATCTTTCTCCTCTTCTTCTTTTCCCCCCCATTAGAAAATAGCATTTATGCTCAATTTTTAGTGATTCAGGGACTGATCATCTGGGCTTTTTGCTTCTCCCTATTACTGCTTGTCTTGTGGTTATTTCACTTCCTAATCATACTCGCACCAGAGCAGTCCTTGGGAATTGGAAACACAGTTGCCCAAACACTAAAATCTGTTTTGTTATTTGTTAAGAATGTCCCTAACACCTAATTATTATGAATCTTTACTAATTAGGGAAAGAAGGTTGAAGATAATTTTCGACATTATCTATGGGATGCATTTAATCTTGTCTTACGGTTTTTTTTGCATTCAGAGTTAATTGAAAGTTGGTATAGACGCCTACTTGAGTTTAAAAAAGTAGCTGTATTATAGTCCTAGCATTTAACATATATTCCATATAACCATATTAAAACTTGAAAGAGGCTACCAAACGTGCAAGCATATTGTTTGGATGCAATGTTTGTTTTTGAATTTATTTTGGCTCTGTGTTCAACCTACTTCTTACAGGATTTAATTAAGGTAGCCTAAATATTCAAAACATAACAATTAAGAATAAAAATAGGTATTAGTTTTAGAAGGACTACATATAACTAGGGTCATCAGATAAGTTAATTACTAAGTTTGAATATTGAATTTGAATTTTGCAGCTAAGGTTAAAAAAAGAAAAACTTTTTTGAAAGAAAAAAATCTCTTAACATCCACATGGGATGATGCATTCTACTTGTAGGTAATTTTTAATATTATATAGGGCTTCAGGGTTGTGTTTAAAATTTTTTTCTTTTCTCTTTGTCATGTACTTCATATTAGGCTCAACTTTTTCTCCCATAAAAGAAGTAAGCAGTAGACTGGTGCAGTGCCTGATGCCTATAATCCCAGCACTTTGGAAGGGTGAGGCAGGAGGATCACTTGGGGCCGGGAGTTCGAGACCAGCCTGAGCAACATATTGAGATCCCGTCTCTACAAAAAATACAAAGGTTAGCCAGGCATGGTGGCACTTCTGTAGTCCCAGCTACTCAGGAGGCTGAGCCAGCAGGATTGCCTGGGCCCAGAAATTGGTGGTTGCTGTGAGCTATGGTGATGCTACTGCACTCTAGCCCAGGTGACAGAGCGAGACCCTGTCTCCATAAACAAACAAACAAACAAATAAATAAATCTGTGCTGTCTCATAAAACATTCCTATTCTTTGTTCCAATACTTCAATTATCTGGTAATTTAACCTAAAGAATTTATGGAATAGTGGGAGAAACTATGTCATTTGCAACATTTTTTATTATTCAGGAAACTGAAATCAAAATTTCAATAAGTTGGGACTGATGAGATAAATTATGGCATAAACAATATTTAACAAGAAATTTATTAATATGAAATAATCAGGATATAAAAGCGTGAATATCAATATCAATACATTATTACTATATTAAATACATAAATATGCACACATACATACACAGGAAAAATATTAGAAGAAAATTTATGCAAGGCAATATCATCACACACCTAATCAAAACCACTTAATTATTTTTAAAGTAGTTTCAAAAACTATTGGTTTTTCTTTAGACTTTATTTATGGAATGTCCGTCTTCCTTAATGCTTACTTCTATCTATCTATCTATTTATTTAGAAACAGGGTCTCACTCTGTCACCCAGGCTGGAGTACAGTGGTGTGAACATAGCTGCCTGTAGGCTTGAACTCCTGGCCTCAAGGAATCCTCCTCCCTCAGCCCCCTGAGTAGCTGGGACTACAAGTACGGATCACCACACCTGGATAATTTTTTAAATTTTTTGTGTAGAGACAGGATCTTGCTATATTGCCTTCAGTGTGCTGAGATTAGAGGTGTGAGCCACCGCACGTGGCAAACAGACCCTTTTAAACCTTTAGCTTAAAACTTATGAAGGTGAAGAATGAGATAATGAACCCGAATATGTGTCATGGATTCATCCTTTCATTTTACATGTTTCTTTAGAAATGGTTCACCAAACCACCAGCCAGAGCCACCCCCTCCAGTCACAGATGTAAGTCTGAAGTTGAATGTCGATTATTTGCAATGTCTTGTAATGCTTTGATGACTATGCAATTCAATAGAAATGCCCAACTTTTAGGGAGTATTATTCCTTCATTCATTAAACAAATATTTATTGAATTTTGACTATGAACTAGATACATACTTTGCTAGGAACTGGAGATATGAAACAAATGCAGGACCCTTACATTTGAGGAGATTACAGTCTAGCAGGGAAGATAAGAATGGAACTCCATGAGCATCTTGCATGGTTACAGAAAGAGAAGACTGATGTGGTGTAAACAACTTCCGAACAAACTAGACCTGAGTATGGGGATGTGGATGTGTTTGGCTGTGTGTTACCTAACGGGGTAACAGATGAATCCATTTAGTTACCAAGAAACTGCTCTCTCCCTTTCAGAACCTCTTGCCAACAACCACACCTCAGGAAGCTCAGCAGTGGTTGCATCGAAACCGTTTTTCTACATTCACAAGGCTTTTCACAAACTTCTCAGGTTAAATTTGCTTTTCTCTTTGTTTTCCCCAACATGGGATATTCCTTTGTATTCTAGACCTTCCTGGTATCCATGTGAGATGTGTGTTTGTGTGAGTGAGAGAGAGAAGGGAGAGAGAGAGAGAGATCTTACTGCATTATTCTAATGAAATACATTTCGTACAACCCTTTATTTTAGACTTTCTCACTAGCTGCAACCGTGCTGTGAAATACTTAAAAAGAAATTCCTCTTAGTTTAAGCTCACTTTAATTTTTTTTTTTTTTTTACTAACTATGCAAGCTTGGAATCACTTTAATTTTAAAATGCTTATTCCATACAATACGTTTTAAAATGTATATTCCATACTATTTTATTAAGGGACATATTCAGGCAGTCTCAAAATTTCCCCTTAATATCACTATATTGTATTTTACTCACACAATCCACATTTATTTAGCACCTTCTGTATACCGGGTATGGTAGGAATACACAAATGGATGAGGCATACTTACTACTCAAAGAACTCATTCATCATCTCATGTCCAAAACAAGGAAACAACAACCAATCAAATCAAAATAAAACCCTGAAAAACATGAGTGCTCTGACAGTGAGACATTCAGGGAAGGGTCTGGTATTAGAGAATTTGTGTGATACATGAGGTGAATCTTGAGGGATAAGGAGCACTCTGTTGGCCAGAGAGTAGAAGATTTTTTTTTTTTTTTTTTAAATTGAGACAGAGGGCTGGGCTTAGTGGCTCACGCCTGCAATCCTAGCACTTTGGGAGGCCAAGGACGGAGGATTGCTTGAGATTAAGAGTTCGAGACCAGCCTGAGCAAGAGCGAGAACCTCTACAAAAAACTAGAAAAACTTAGCTGGGTATGGTGGCACGCACCTGTAGTCCTAGCTACCTGGGAGGCTGAAGCAGGAGGATTGTTTGAGCCCAGGAGTTTGAGTTGCAGTGAGCTGTGATGAAGCCACTGCACTCTAGCTGGGGTGACAGAGTGAGATCCTGTCTCAAGGAAAAAAAAGAAAAATTGAGACAGAGTCATGCTGTGTTGCCCAGGTTGGCCTCAGACTCCTGGCTTCAAGTGATCATCCTGCCTCAGCCTCCCAAGTACTGAGACTATAGGAATGGACAACTAATTGCACCTGGCTTAGATAGTGAAAGGATATTTAAGACAGGAAGACCAACTTGCTAATTAGGCACCATCAGTATGATGAAAACATAGGGTTAAGTGGAGAAGTTAATTGAGAGGGAATTGAGATCGGAGAGGAGGCAGAGGCCAGGTCATGAAGGGCCTTATATATAATGCAAAAGATTACAGATTGTAACACACTGGTAATGAGGTGTCCTTGCAATAGAGCCCATTTTAGTAGTCATTAACATAGAGAATCTTTGCCTTTATCGTCTATTTTCTTCTGTTTATTCCAGGGGCAGATTTATTGAAATTAACTAGAGATGATGTGATCCAAATCTGTGGCCCTGCAGATGGAATCAGACTTTTTAATGCATTAAAAGGCCGGTATGTAATTAGTGTTAAAATATCAATAAGGTTAGATTCCATATGGATTTGGATTCAGGGATTCTTCATAGTACTCTGCACAGCTAAATGCATTCTTGTCAAAACATTTTTTTGAAATGTACCAAATAAAGATGAAAAATATCCTTTCTTATACTTGATCCAAGGAATTTCCTCATGATATCTCATTTTTCATTTCCAGGTAATAATTTTTATCCGGTATTTATTCATTGCCCTTATCATGAGCCAGGTACTATTACAGGCTCTCGAGCTATATTGGTGAGCAAATATAAGGTACCAGATACCCATTGTTAGGGAGTTCACTTTCTAATAGGGAGACAGATAAAGATATAAACAATAGCATTTTGGATAGTGATAAATGCTTTGAAGGAAAACAAAACAAATAAGCAAAAAACAAAGTTGTGGGGTATAGAGTACCCAGAACATGATCAGGAAAGACCTCTTTGAGGAGGAGATATTTAAGATGAGTTATGAGAAGGATGAGGCTGTGGAGTCCTATAAGGGAAGATCATTCTAGGCAGAAGGAACGACAGGTGTAAAGGCCCGAGCCAGTTTTAACTGGGAAAGAGGTCATTGGTCAGTTTGGGTAGGAATTACTTAAGTGTCTGTTTGCAAATCTTATAATAAAGAGTAATAAGTAGTCCCATTTTGGGATTTATAATTTTAAATAGTAGTAATATTGATGGAAAAAACATGCAGGTCATTGGCAACAAAACTAAATCAGTGACTAAAAAACAAAACAGATTGTGAAGTATTTGTGTTTGTGTACACCACAAGGGATATTGAATCAGATTGGCTATAATCTGGGAAAATTTTAAGGAAAGAGGTGACTTGGGAAAAAAGAATGGATCTTTCATTTTTAAGTGTATCATCTAGAGAGCTCTTAGAAATAAGAAGGGATGAGATAATCAGATCAAGAGGTAATTCAACACCTTTGTCTAAGAAATAAGAACAGCAAGAGGGCTTAGGCTACTTAGGAGAAGGTAATGAGGGAAATAAGATTCTCCAGTTTACTATATTGCCATTTTTAGGTAAAAAACATATCTTGAACCGGACCCATAAAACAGTGGCTCATACATTTTGAATATTTCTGACCTTTACACCAAAGGTCCCAAATTCAAATGACTACAGAGGCCACATAGGTAATGCAAATGAGTGACAGTCAAGTCTGGGGTATAGTGAAGGATGCATGTGCCCTGTAAGGAGAATAGCTGATTGTTTTCAGTTGAGAATGGGAGCCTCAGATTGCTTGATTTGATTTTTAAGAAAAGCTAAAACTTCGGAGGTTTACATGATGCCTCCTGTTGGAACTAGTTCAGCCTAAGGGTAAAAAGAAAAAAAAAAGGAAAAAACCACCACTGGGAAACTAATAAAACATAGCAAATGAATTGCATTTGGCCCACAAGCCGCTGGTTTTCAACCCCTGCTCTGTACTATTAATGTAGAGATACATGTTGTCCCTTAAAATGTGCTTGCCATGGAAAATGTAAGACTAACAGCTGTTTTCTCCCCCTTAGGATGGTGCGTCCAAGGTTAACCATTTATGTTTGTCAGGAATCGTTGCAGTTGAGGGAGCAGCAGCAACAGCAGCAGCAGCAGCAACAGAAGCATGAGGATGGAGACTCAAATGGTACTTTCTTCGGTAGGTCGTTCTGGACAGACCAGGACGGATATGAAGAAAGGTGAAGATAACTTACAGGCATGTGGGATGGGAATTTCTCAAACAGCAGATTCAGCATTTGCTAGAAGCAATGATAATCACTAACATTTATTGACCTCCTAATATATGCCAGGTGCTATTCTCAATGCTTTTTACATGCTATAATTTTTACAGTGAATATCTCCAGTTTGCAAGAAGATTTTATTGGTATCTCCAACATTCACACGAGGAAATGAGGCCTAGGGATATTGAATAACTTGCCCTAGATCATGCAGCTAGCAAGTGGCTGAGCCAGGATTTGAACACGGGCAGTCTGATTTCTGAGTCCTTCAGAAAAGTACATTCCTGGTGATCAGATTACCTGTAAGAACAAACTCTGTACTGACTGCTGTTGCTCTCTCCCTTTTGCAGTGTACCATGCCATCTATCTAGAAGAACTGACAGCCGTTGAATTGACAGAAAAAATTGCTCAGCTTTTCAGCATTTCCCCTTGCCAAATCAGCCAGATTTACAAGCAGGGGCCAACAGGAATCCATGTGCTCATCAGTGATGAGGTAGATTTTTTTCAGTACAGTTGAATTACCACATGACAGTTTGTCAGGGCATGTATTAATAACAGGAGCAAGAGCAGTTCTACTGGGACAGAGTGCTCTGATTTCTAGATCAGAGGGTTTCATACTTTTTGCTTGCTTACCTCCTAAAATAATTTTTAAAAATTATGTATCCCCTTTCACATTTTTAGGTTGGCTTAAAATTTTTTGTTACAAGTTTAAATAGTTGTAAAAGATGTCATTTGTGGGCTATCTATGACATTTTAAAATGAAATGGTTACATCACTATTCTAATTGCATTCCATGTAACCTAAATACAAGAGTGATTTAGTATCACCATCATCCCATTTAATAAAATACATGACTGTGCTTTTCTTTAACAGAATTTTTAGGCCAGACTTGGTGGCTTGTGCCTGTAAACCTAGCACTTTGGGAATGTGAGGCAGGAAGATCACTTGAGGCCAGGATTTCAAGACCAGCATGAGCAACATAGCAAGACCCTGTCTCCACAACAAAAAAAATACATTAGCTAGTCGTGGTTGCATATACCTGTAGTCCCAGCTTCTTGGGAGCCTGAGGCAGGAGGATCGCTTGAGCCCTTGAGTTTGAGGTTGGAGTGAGCTATAATGACACCAGTGCACTCTAGCCCAAGCAACAGAGCAAGACACTATCTCAAAAAAAAAAAAAAGAAAGAAAAAGAAAAGAAGTGCATCTGCTAATGAGATTCCATTTCCCACCCTTACCCTTGCACATTATTTCATGGGTAGATGATTACTGCCTATTTATTGCTGGAATGACATAGAGTTCAGGATCAATTCCCCCTTAGAATCTGGGGGGCAAATGCTGTGGAGTCTGATTCATATAAATTTATGGATAGGAATGGATGAAATTTTGTTATAACAACATCACTAAATTATTTTGAACTTCTGAATTATGTACCAAAAATTACATAGTGATATTATCAAAAATTATTTTGGGTGGGGAGCAGTGGCTCATGCCTGTAATCCTAGCACTCTGGGAGGCTCAGGCGGAGGAATCGGAAGGATGGCTTGAGGTCCAGGAGTTTGAGACCAGCGTGAACAAGAGGGAGACCCCATTTCTACTAAAAAAATAGAAAAAATTAGACAGGCATGGTGGTGAGCACCTATAGCCCCAGCTAATGGGGAGGCTGAGGCAGGCGGATCGCTTGAGCCCAGGAGTTTGAGGTTGCTGTGACCTAGGCCGATGCCACGGTACTGTAGCTGAGCAACAGATTGAGACTCTGTTTTTAAAAAAAAAAAAAATTATTTTGAATCATCTATCATTTGACAGTGATTAGGTCACTCTGTAATTCTGATGAAAGGAAAAATTAGAAATCATGTGATTCATAATAGGATTTGTTACTCAATCATTTGAATTCACCTTTGCAGTTCCACTTTGGCACTCTGAGGCTTTTTTTTAATAGCCCACAGCAGGGCACCTTTGTAGGATTCTGGGAGGGTGAAAGTCATGCCTTTATTTTGTAAAATGAGGGAAAGGGGTTTGAGGAGTGAAGTGGTGTAGGAAGATTAAAGAGGTTTTAGGAAAGAATTCACATGGAAGTTGAAGGCCTGGAAGTCAGTTCTCTCATGTGAGCCTATCAGTGCTGTACTTTTAAGACAACTGTTCTAGACTGGTCAGTTTTTTTAAGATTTAAAAACCAAACTGGGGAGGAAAAAAAGGAAAAAACAAATAGGCTTGTGAAGCAGGCTTTTGAAAGTTAGGAGGAAAAAACCCTTATGATTCTATAGGTACTCATATAACACTCTCTTTGGACCTGTAAAGTCTCACATCTAAACCCCTCTGGATTTGGGGTAGAAACACAGAAATAGAAAGGCATTATTTTAACTTAAATATAATGTAATAAAAACAGTCAAAATAGTCACATAGTCAAAATGCAGCAAACCGAAGTTTTTAATAATCTATAAATTGTCTTGTTTTTTTTCAGATGATACAGAACTTTCAGGAAGAAGCCTGTTTTATTCTGGACACAATGAAAGGTAATAAGATAGTAAGACAAACACCTTTCTCTAAGCAGTTTAAAAGCTTTACTACTACTAAGTAAAGTACATACTTTACTTCTTTGAGGAGAGATAGGGAAAGTATCAACCATATTTGAATTAGAGAAAGTAACATTAGAGATTGTTCCTTTGTATGAGTTGGCTTCTTGCCATTCTTAGAGTAGACAAGGTGTGCCTGGTAACTCTCCACCATTCTCTTCCATCTTTCATTGACAGATGAGGAGACCGCGGCATATTGTTTTTATAATGCATATTTATTACAGATATTCTGTGCTAATTAATGAGTACGCTCCTCTTTTTCCTTCTCACAAGAAACCTTACCATACTTCTTTTCTCCTACTGTGTTTTAGAGGTGACTAAAGATTTCTCTCTCTCTCTTTTTTTTTAACAGCAGAAACCAGTGATAGCTATCATATCATACTGAAGTAGAGTGGGGCATTCCATGCTCAGTGGCTGCTACTTCCTTCACCTCTTGAAAATGGCCCTCTTGAGGAGGGATGTGATCGGAGATTGGAAGGTCTGCGAGGAACCTGACCCATCTGACTGTGTGTGTGGGGGAGTCCAGGCCATGGAGGCAGAATCTCAGCCTTCTGTGTTAGCCCCATGCTCTTGTGGCACACACAGATTACTGCCCAACGTGCAGTTCTACAGCTATTTCTTAGTTAAAATTTCTGAACCCTGTTGTTGTTGAATATCAATAGAAACTCCACATCATTTAGGGTGTATGTAGGGCATAATAATGATGGGAATTGTGTGATATTTAACAGAAACATGTTAAATTTTGTGATATGAAGCCATGTAAATTTTTTTCTAATATAAAAATGAGCATCTATATTCATAAGACTAGGTTCTCAATCTCTTTGTACTGATCTCAAATGTACTGGTCTCTCTGCTTTTTGCCACAATCGGTCCCTGAAACTGTCGCAATGAGGAAAAATACAGAGATAGAATTTTTCTTTTGGTTCCCCTGTAATACTACAACTAATAGTAATTTTAGCTAACATTTATTGAACCAGGCAGTGTGATAAATTCTTTAAATGATTATCTTGTTTAATTCTGGTATTAACCCTGTATGAAGTAGGTGCTATAGTGATCCCTCACTGAAGGTGAGGATATGGAGACACAAGGTGGCTTGCTGGGTAACAGGCAGCCAGCAGGTAGTCATGCTGAAATCCAAACCCAGGCAATCTGGCTCTTATTAGTCAGTATCCAGTACACCCCGTGCCACCCTTGATAGCCTGTGTTCACCATTGTTTATTACTGTGGCCCTTTGGGTGAATAGGACATAACACTGAGTGTGAACTGCGGAATTAACCACTGAAAGAGACAAACCACACTTAAATAATGATGAACAAATCAAGACCTACAAAAAATAAAAACATAGGTGTTCTTTAAGTGTAATCAATTATTGTAATCACAGAATTTGAGGTGGTAAAAACTCAGGATTATCTGTAACTCCCCAAATTCACTGTTTTTGAATGACATTGTCAAACTATTAATGAATTAGTCCAGTCCCTGCTTTCTGTTTCCCTGCTCTACATCTTCTCTTGGTAAAGGAAGTTCTTTTACTCGTGCAGTGTTTTTTTATATAAGCTTTATAAGAAATGCATTCCTGTTCCTGTCCCATTCACACTCTTACCATATGTTTTTATTCTTACTTAAGAATGATCATGGCTGGGCGCAGTGGCTCACGCCTGTAATCCTAGCACTCTGGGAGGCCAAGGGGGGTGGATCGCTCAAGGTCAGGAGTTCGAGACCAGCCTGAGCAAGAGCGAGACCCCGTCTCTACTATAAATAGAAACAAATTAATTGGCCAACTAAAAATATATGTAAAAAATTAGCCGGGCATGGTGGCGCATGCCTGTGGTCCCAGCTACTCGGGAGGCTGAGGCAGAAGGATCGCTTGAGCCCAGGAGTTTGAGGTTACTGTGAGCTAGGCTGATGCCACGGCACTCTAGCCCGGGGAACACAGTGAGACTCTGTCTCAAAAAAAAAAAAAAAAAAAAAGAATGATCATGTGTGTCGCCAGGCGGTGGCTCACGCCTGTAATCCTAGCACTCTGGGAGGCGGAGGTGGGCGGATTGCTCAAAGTCAGGAGTTTGAAACCAGCCTGGGCAAGAGCGGGACCCCATCTACTAAAAATAGAAAGAAATTAATTGGCCAACTAAAAATATGTAGAAAAAATTAGCTGGGCATGGTGGCACAAGCCTGTAGTCCCAGCTACTTGGGAGGCTGAGGCAGAAGGATCCCTTGAGCCCAGGAGTTTGAGGTTGCTGTGAGCTAGGCTGACGCCATGGCACTCACTCTAGCCCAGGCAAGAGAGCGAGACTCTGTTTCAAAAAAAAAAAGAAAGAATGATCGTGTGTGTGTGTCCGTGTGTGTAAGTGTGTACATCATGGGTCTTCTTTTTTCACTTGTACAGTTTTATCCAGAAATACCTTTACAGATTATATTGAGGTGAACCAAGACTATGTTCAAAGATTCTGTATTGGACTTGAGTTTGTGTGTGTGTGTGTGTGTGTGTTTAAAGCATTTGATAAAGTTCAAATGTTTTTTATACAGAAATTTTTATTCGTTAAGATCAACCTGCATCATGGTCTTATTTCTCGTGGTTTGAAACAAATTGAAAATAGAAAATTAAATCAATGACTTGTTTAAAACTGATGTGGGTAAGTTGACATATTAGGCCAAAATGCTTTTTTATTGAATGATTACCAGATATCCCTCTTTGGAGGAGACATTTGTAGTTTTATTATGTTCCTAGGACTGGTTTTCAGCTTTAGTGAGGTCACTTCTCAGCAGGCTGCTGTTGGTTTTTATTTATTTTTTTCCCTAGTGTGTTTGGATGTTTGGGTGGGAAGGTTGTAGTAGGTGACTTTTAAGATTTCTTCCAAATCTGTGAATTTATGACTCTGGCTTACTGTAAATTATGTATAGAATTTTATTACTGTATTCACTATAAATTGTATTACAAATTTTTACTTGAAGTCAGGTTTTTTTTAGAGTAGCCTTCACATTTAAGGAAATGAATTTATACAACCCTGTAATTATAGATCCTTAAATTTACTAGAAAATCTTTTAGGCTTGCTTTAGCTCCAAAAAAAAAAAAATTATTGTGCCAGTGCAATATAATTGGTAAGAATTGGTATAGTGGCTGGGCACTGTGGCTCACACCTGTAATCCTAGCACTCTGGGAGGCCAAGGTGGGAGGATTGCTTGAGGCCAGGAGTTGGAGATCAGCCTGAGCAAGAGTGAGACCCCATCTCTATTAAAAATAGAAAAAATTAGCCATGGTGGCATATGCCTATAATCCCAGCTGCTTGGAAGGCTGAGGCAGGAGGATTGCTTGAGCCCAGGAGTTTAAGGCTGCAGTGAACTATGATCATGCCACTGCACTCTAGCCAGGGCAACAGAGTGAGACTCTTGTCTCAAAAAAAAAAAAAAAAAAAGGTGATAAGGTATTGTACTTAATCAATTTTCTTTAAAAAATTACATGCTTACTGTTGATCCTTTCAATTAAATGAAAATTTCACAGTATTAATAGCTTTTTCATTATGAAAGTAATATATAAAATGACAAATTCAAATAATAAAGAGGGGTACTATGTAACTTTTGCCCCTTACCTCTTAGTCCTGCTCTATAGAGGTCAACATTGCAAAAAATTCTTCTCCCCATCACATAAATACACACACACACAGTCACACACATACTCAGATGGGCTCATGTTATACTAATGATCCACAATTTGATTTTCCTATTTAACATATCGTGAACATGTTTCTGTAGTAGAATTTGTAGTTCTATATCATTCTTCTTGAAAAATGGCCATTCTGTATTGAACATGCATCTTTGTGAGTTTTTTGTACATATCTCTAAGATATATTCCTAAAAGTATAAGTTTTATCTTTTTAATAATATGGCAGTTTATCTTAAAATTAAAGTAGATGGTTTAATATTTCCATATGAGAAGCAGAATGGTTAGATTTTAGGCCCTTTTCAAGAAGTAGAATAGCATTCTTTCTGACTTACCATTGAGTACTGTTACTTTGAAGTATATAAGTTCAATGTAGAAAAATCTGTTATAAAGACTTGGTAGTTAAGAGGACTTATTGAGAAATAAAAGGGGGAGGGTCATTGCAGAATTCTAAGGATTGAGTATTAGTCACTAATTGAACTGTGGCTATGAAGTAATAAGTTTGTCCAATATTATGGCCCAGTAAGAATGTTTGCTCATGTAAATGATTTATTTAAGAAGTCATTTAAAGGGAGGAGAAATATGTATGGTCTTACTGGCTGGAAAATGATATTGATACAACAAATAGAAAACAACCTAAGGCCTGAGAAAGCGAGCTCCACATTAAGGGGCAGACATTCTGATTCCTGGAAGTCAGGCACTATCAGGCACTGGGTGTGTTGTGAGGGCAGAGCACCACTGAACTGGAGGTACATGGGGAGGCTTGGCAAGTGAAAAAGGTGTGGGATGATGGAACCAACCATTTCTAATTTATGCACAGTAGAGGAGTGTTCTCAAAACCCTTTGTATCCCCAAGTATTCTGAGAAAGTCTTTTGTATAGGGTTGCCGCAGAGATTTGGACCGCCTTGCAAACCACCATGCAGGATTGAACAGAACTTCAGCATTCAGTCTTAAGAGTGACACAAATTTAGAGTATAAATATTTGAAGTCAGGACTAAGTTTCTCCCTATTCGTTGTAGCTTTTCTCTCTGACCAGACCTAATAATTCCAGACAGTTTGAGACCGGAGAACCATAGTTGAAGAACCATTTTATCATGTTACTGAATCACTGGTCTGCTTCCTTGGCCACATATAGTTCCTCTATAGGAATTTGATCTTTTATGGTCCCTACTGGTCTGTTGTGAGAACTCCAATCTCAACAGGAATGGCACAAATGTCCCACCTAGCTGCATCATTTATATACTATTTCATTGAAAGCAATCCTACATCATTCTTCTGCTTCTCCTGTAAATGCTGTTTTCTTAGTTGTGGATCAAGGCTTTCTCTACTAGAATATTTACTTTTAGTTTGTGATTAAATTTTTGTTTCATTATACCAACTCCAAAATAGAATGAGCTGGGAAAGACACCCTATGCGACATGGAACTAATGCCACCAGCACCTGTTTCCTTCTGCATACTTTATTTCTCCTTGCTTCTTTCAATGACCTTATATTTCACTTTCAACCTTGAACTTTCATCTATTTCTACTTCTTCCTTTTTATTTCTGCATCTTTCCTCTTCATTTCCAGATTCCTCTGTGTTGTTCCTTATGAACTTAGGTCTAAGATAAAATCTACAGTGTTACCTTGGAGATTTCAAGTAAGCCTACGATTTGCATTTTCAAAGTCAGAGATTAAAAAGTTTTATATGGGCCGGGCTCGGTGGCTCACGCCTGTAATCCTAGCACTCTAGGAGGCCGAGGCTGGCGGATCGCTCAAGGTCAGGAGTTCAAAACCAGCCTGAGCAAGAGCGAGACCCTGTCTCTACTATAAATAGAAAGAAATTAATTGGCCAACTAAAAATATATACAAAAAATTAGCCGGGCATGATGGCACATGCCTATAGTCCTAGCTACTTGGGAGGCTGAGGCAGAAGGATCACTTGAGCCCAGGAGTTTGAGGTTGCTGTGAGCTAGGCTGACGCCACGACACTCACTGTAGCCCGGGCAACAGAGTGAGACTCTGTCTCAAAAAAAAAAAAAAAAAAATACTTTTATATGAATTAAAGTTTTCAATTGGATTAATGTCAATTATAAGGGAACTTGCTATTTAAAATAATATTATTTATTGTCTTATGATACTATTTTGTACTGTATGTGATCTTTTGGGACATGAGTTATAAGTGGTTTACCTATTATGTGAATCTATGTTTTCATATATTAGATTTGCTTAAGATGATGTATTCCTCATTTTAATCACTGCAGATTCTTGTTTTCTTCTTGAGTTTTCATGTCTGATTTTTCATTTAAGAATTTAGTTAATATCCTCCCCTAGGCATCTTTATAACCTTGCTTCAGACTTTCATTCACCTCCTTGAACTTAAGCTTGCCCTTTCTAAATTCACGACCCTGCACTCTACCCTTGAACCTTGCTGTTACTTTGCTTTTATAAATGGAGTGCGTGTATGTGTGTATTATGCACATATTTAAATAACTTTGTGTATATCCTTTTTGAAACTTTCCTTGACGCCATTTATATAGCTTTTGTGCTGTTTGTGCTTTCAAATTGCTGCGGTATTCTTTTTTCCTCAGATTTACACATACTGATCTATTTCTGTTAGTGTAGAATTACTTACAAAGAGGTGCCTGTCTCTCCAGATCTGGAATATAATGTAAATTAGTGCAGTAATATACAGCTTTGGGCTAAATCTACAGGTTACTTTTCAGAAAAACAATGTCTCAGATTTTTATCTTAACTTTTTCTCTAAGAAGTGCAGCACATAATATCCTCTGTCTTATTATTTTCACTTCTCTGGGGAGTGTGTAGTTGATACAGTATATATTTTGGTGTCTGGTAGGCCTGTGTTCAAATCCCAGATCTTGCTCTTCCTGGATGTGACCTTGGACAAAATCTCACAAGCCTCAATTTTATCATCTTAAAAAGGAGATAATAAATACTTAATTGATAAGGTTATTGGAGAGATTAAAAGGGATAATGAGTATAAAACACAATTTTATTTTGTACTGAATACTGTACACCTATTCAGTTATTCAGTAAACTAAAGACACTACTGATTGTAAGATCACTTCCAGCACTCTGGGAGGCTGAGGCGGGCAGATTGTTTGAGCTCAGGAGTTCGAGACCAGCCTGAGCAAGAGGAAGACCCCGTCTCTACTAAAAAAATAGAAATTAGCTGGATGACTAAAAAATATAAAAAAATTAGCCAGGCATGGTGGCACATGCCTGTAGTCCCAGCTACTCGGGAGGCTGAGGCAGAAGGATCGCTTGAGCCCAGGAGTTTGAGGTTGCTGTGAGTTAGGCTGACGCCATGGCACTCTAGCCCGGGTAACAGAGTGAGACTCTGTCTCAAAAAAAAAAAAAAAAAAAAGATCACTTCCACAAGCAGACCTAACTGTAACACTGACATATAAACACTGCCTAGGACTGACCTGTGGTTTTCATCTGTGGCTGCTATTTGCAGTATCTGCTCTAGGTCTTATATGTTTTCTTCCTAGTCTTCTTTGACTTTTTTGCCCCTAAAATCGACCACTTGTCCAAGCTGGTCCATACATATGTTGCAGCATGGTCTGGAACAAAGCAGTGACATTTAGATTGGACATCTAATGTTACTAATGTAATAATATGTAGTTATATATTCTTTGTAGTTTTTATTATAATGCACTTCAGCTTCCTGGACAGCTACCACCTGACTTCTGCCTTCCATAGGCCCTGCTTAGGCTAGAAGCAGAATTACAGTTGTTATGGGTAAACTGGCACCACTGTAGTAATTTACCTAGTGATTGTATCATAACAATGAAATATGGCGAATAAGTGACTTTATGATGAGTAGTTGTGATGTTTATTAGAGGTCCAGATGATCTTTTAACTGATCAAGAGCTTATTGCCAAATTGAATTCTGCTTGAAGGATGTGCCAACCTTGGTTTGGCTATCTTCTAAAATGGTGGCATCAACCAACAAAGCTCTGGCATTGGGACTGATGGTACCCCGACAAATTTCCATGATTTCTGGAAGTCTGGACTTATAGACATAAGAGACACTTTTTCAGCTTGCTCAACATGGCCATTAGGCTGGTTTTTTGTTACTCAGCCTATTGATTCTACAGGGTGGTCTAAGACAGGCTTCTCTTTGTCTTCTCTATGTCTAGGAAGAACAGAATCGTGAATGGAAACTTTTGCACAACTGAATAGAATATTTATGATTAAAAATTGCTAACGTTTACTTGGCACTGACTGTATTGTAAACATTTTACAACGTATTAGCTATTTGATCTTCACAAACCCCTGAGATACGTGCTGTTATCCCCATTTTGCAGATGCGAAAGC
Organism: Lepilemur ruficaudatus; assembly: GCA_963574885.1. Classification (NCBI taxonomy): domain Eukaryota; kingdom Metazoa; phylum Chordata; class Mammalia; order Primates; family Lepilemuridae; genus Lepilemur; species Lepilemur ruficaudatus. The sequence continues at coordinate 27,863 of CAUYRT010064444.1, forward strand.
TTAGGCAGAAAAGTTATGTACCTTGCTAGGGTCACACTACCAGTGAGTAGAGAACTTGGGGTTTGTATTCAGGCAGTCTGGCTCCAGGATCCATGCCCTTGGTCATGTGTTATATTGCCTCTAAATTTCAGCAGATAGGGAGGCAATCACTGCATGGTACCCTGAGGATTGCTTTTCTGTGCTCTGCTGCTTTTTCATTTCGCAGTGTTGTTTCCTAGCCTTTTGGACTCTCTGATATCACCTAGGGGAGAGAACTGGAATTTTTGGCATTTTTTTCCAAGCCATCCAACTTCTCTTAATTCTAAAGCTGAGACGGCTTGGTAGCCAGTAGATTTGGCTTCATTGTTTCGGTTGCAGTGAAAAATGCAACCAGGATTTGGAACCAGCTTAACCTGAGTTTAAATCTTGCTTTCCATCCAATTACCCAATAAATACCTACCGTGCTCCTAAATGTCAAATACCAGACTTTGTATTGTGTGCTGAGGATACAGTAAACAAAATAATTCCTTGCTCTCACAGAATTTAGTCAAGTCAGAGAAGACTGGAAAACAAATATGTCAAATGGTGTTGCTAAGAAGAAATATGCAGCAAGGGGACTGGACGCAGTGGCTCACGCCTATAATCCTAGTACTCTGGGAGGCTGAGGCAGGGAATCACTTGAGCCCAGGAGTTCGAGACCAACCTGAGCAAGGGCAAGACCCCTTCTCTACAAAAAAAAAGAAAAAATTAGCTGGCTGATGGTGTGCATCTGTAGTTCCAGGTACTTGGGAGGCTGAGGCAGGAGGATCACTTGAGCCCAGCAGTTTGGGGTTGCAGTGAGCAATGATGATGCCACTGCACTCTAGCTGGGGCAACAGAGTGAGACCCTGTCTCAAAAAAGGGGGGAATATATATATATATAGATAGATAGATAGATAGATAGATAGATATATGGCAAGGGGAATAGAGATTATGGAGAAGCACTATTTTAGAAATAATGGTTAGGGGAGGTCTCTGATACGGGGACATGTGAGCAGGTACTAAGCTAAGTGAGGGAGTAAGTATGTGGCTAGCTGGTAGAAGAGTGCAAAAGGCCTTGAGGTAAGAGCACGATTGTCCTGTTGAAGGAACTGCAAGGAGGCTACTGTGCCAGTGTATTGAAGCAGAGTAGGGGAGGGGGAAAATAAAAGGAAACAAGATGACAGGTGGGACAAGAGGATGCACCTTGCACTACATCTTGAAGAGCCTTATAGGTCAAGGGAGAGACAGAAGAAACCAAGGATATTTGTCTTTGACAAATCACACATAACTTCTGGCTTTTCAGTCTTTGTCTTACCCATCTTAAGAATGGGTTACAAAGTTTCAAAGATCAAGATCATGGTAAAAAAAATTTTTCGAAAGAAACCACCCAATCAGTTCATCGTATAAGTAGATCACTCAAGATATTTGTATTTTCTTCTTTATAACCTGGGCAGGCTGCAACAAGTCATATAGCTGAAGACTTAAGACCCCATGAGCAAGGAGAAGGGGGACCATATTCCTTAGACATGGGAGTGTGGTGCTGACGAAAGGAAAAGGGGGCTTTAGAGAATTCGTTTAGTCATTGAAGATCGTAGGTGAGGGTCTCCTTTCTTCCTTTTCAAAAGACTGCAGCGGCACCAAACTTGCTTTCCCAGAGTCCGCTACAACAGAGCCCCCACCTCCGAAGCCTGTTTGCCTGCGGGCTTCGGCTTTGCGGCAATCACCGCCTCCAACTCCCGGCATGCCGTTGGGCGTGGGGCCGGCAAGTAGACTCCATTTCCCAGCTTGCCCCGGGGCTCGGCCAGGACGTGCCGGCGCCTATAAGAGCCGGAGCGCTGCGACCGGAGCCTATTGTTAGCCGGAGCCGGGGCGGTTCTGGGCGTGTGCTGCCGGGGCCGCCCGAGTTGCCGGAGCCGCCAGCCCCACGCCGCCTGCCGGCCGTCCTGCCCACCCACCCTCCTTCCCCACCCTGCCGCCCTGGGAGCTCCCCGGTCGTCGCCGCGGGGCCCGGCACTCGCTCGATCCTCCCTCCTTCCTACCCGGGCTAGGGCGGTGGCGGCGGCAGCGGGGGCGGCAGAGACCATCACGGGAGGAGGCAGCTGCGGCGGGGCCGGTAATGGGCCTGGGGGTGCGGGGCGGAGGGTGCCGCCTCGTCCTGTCTCGGGATCGGCCCTCGGGCGGCAGTGGAGGAGTGGTCAAGCCCCGAGCCGTGCAGATGGAGGGGTCAGAAATGAGGGAGGCTCGGACGCGAGCGGTCGGGGGGCGGGGAGCTAGAGTGCCGCTGGGAAGGGACGGAGTCGGGAAGAGGCGTGGGAGCGAGGGACACCGAGGACGCGGGCCTGGACTGCGGGGGCAGCTCGGGGGACACTGATGTGCGGCTTGGAAGCCAGCAGGATTGCGGATGAGGGTTGAGTTCGGAATGGAGTGGATAATGATGTAGGATGGAGGAAAGTGAAGGAAGGGGAGAGGGAGCAGAGAAAATGTGGGAGGAGTGGCTGGGAATTTGTGAGTAGCAGGCAGGAAGGGATGAGGAAGGCTGGGTAGGGGCTGCAGATGATTAGAATGAGCGGGAAGGTTAGCAGGAATCTGAGCGAAATGGACCGAGAGCCGAAGGATTCAGCAGGGGTGTTCGTTAAAGGGAACTGGTGACTTGACATGTCCCTTCAGCTCCGGTTCCAGATGTCTCCCATTTTTCCGGCGTTGTGTGGGAAAATGAAAGCATCACTTGCTCTGGTTGCTAGCTTGATCTTTTCACAGGCCCAAACACGCAGCCGACTACCATCCATCCCTTTTAGTGCTGTTTTCTTGATTCATCCTTTTAAAAGGTTTTTAAGAGTGGCAATGTGATACACAAACCGTTCTTCAATATGAAATGTTAGAAGTTATCCCCAAAAGACAACACTGTCCCCTTGTCCTGCAGTTTTCAAGGTAAATCCATAGTTGATTCAGATTTTTCCTTTTCATAACCGGCTTTCTATCTTGCAAATCTCCAAAGCCAGGATGTTTGTGTGTGCCAGAGTTATAAATGACTGGATATCCTTGAGAGTTAATGCAGCATCATGTTCCAGTTCTCCCACAAAGATTTTGTGTCCTCCATACGATGGTAGTTCAGACATGGAAAACCAAATTCTAACCTTGTGTTAGTGAATGGGTAAAAACCGTGGAGTAGGGGTGAGTGGAGGGTTTTCTTTAAATACCTCCCTTAAACTGGAGGGTTTCTCTTGAGTGCCTGATAAGTTCATGATCCTAGTGATCACAAGGACATATGCACCTATGAAATTCATAGTATTTGAGAATCACCCACAGTATCTTGTAAAAGGAGAAACAGGGCAGGTCATCGTATTCAGATTTATCATAACACTTAGCAGCAAGCCTTTCTTCCTCTAACCCAGCTACAGATGGGAGCCCTGCCGATCTTACTAGAGATTTTGATCCCTTGACCTTTAAGTGGAAGGTTAGGTTCCCATTGAGTGGCTTTTTCCTGTGAGATGTACCTTGTCGTACTATTTTGGATTCATTTTAAAACGAGGCTTACGTTACCTAAACTTTGCAAATACATTCTTCCACAAAATTATTCCTGGGCAGGCCCTCTTGCTAGTCTCACATATGCTGGCTTTTAAAAATGTGTTTGTTTTGGTGCTTAGAGGAACCCTTACAGGCCTGAGAAAACTTAGATCTAGTATTAAAATACACACACGCTGGTAGATCTGTTTTATTTGGTGCTAGCCTCATGTATTTTATATGCTCTGGATCTAAACTATTTCATATACCTTTGGGAAATGTTCAGCAGAACCACTTGAGAAAAGAACATAAGGCATGTAGCCAGAAAGTCTCAGCTGACCTTTCATTTCACTGGCATTTAAAAGCTTTTATAGAGGGTTGCATTATTTTCTCCAAAACCATTTGTTGTTTGAGTTGGTCATTTTGACAGTTAACTGTCAGTTTTGACCTATATTTCCAGGCTCACCTCTATTACTTATTTCTGTATGGGTAAGTGCTTGGAGTATAACATATAAGTGTATCTCCTGAACAGAGGCACTGATCCTCTACAATGAATAGTTGAGAGAGGTAGGAATGACTGATTTCAAGTTGTGGTTTGAAAGAAGATTAATTCGATGAATTGAAAAGTATCAAACCTATTCTAGTTGTTACTATTGCAAAGAAAGATTTCTTCAGGACACTATGGAAGTGGATGGGAGGTTTGTTCTTGATTTCCCAGCGAACATCTTTATCTAAAAGTTAAGTTCACACCAGAGAGTTGGACAGGGAGAACTGGTTTGAAATTTAAACTTATATTCATTATCAAGACATAACAAATGGATTTTTAAAAAAAATAATGGAGTTAACGTCAAAGAAAGTGATGTTAACAGATGGTGGATAGGGTGAAGAGAGCTAGAGCCACGGAGTCTCCTTGAGGATTTTCCTGAGCGCCATCCAAGTTAATGGAATATGTAGATCATAGGTCAACATGCATGTTAGTTACACCTATAGCCACAGATTGTGATTACTCTCAGACAGCTTAAGGAAAACCGTTTTCTCTCCTAGGTGCCACATCTTTTTTCTTTTTTTCTCCTTATTACCTACCTCCTCTCATTGCCCGGAAACCACTATTCTAGAAATAAAAGTGGGGCAGGCATAGAATAAAGGAGAAGAATGGAACCAGCAATCCTTACTGCACCCAAATGCAAAAAAGTAGCCTAAAGAGAAGCGCTACTCCTGAGGGCAGCTGGGTTAAGATGATGGAGAGTTTTAGTAACAAAGATGATTTTGGACCAGACCCAAGCTTATGTGGGGCTTAAAAAGAAATATTCAAAGGAAACCCATACTACCAGAAGCAAAGGGACACCTGAGGAAAGCACAGGAGTGCATAAATCCGGTCATAAATCCCTGATGCTTCTAGACCAAGGAAAAAGCCACTTGTCTAGTAGCAGCACTAACTGGAACTCAGTTCAAACTGAAGTGGGACTTAAGTAAGCCCTTTCTGAGAAAGCAGATTTTCAGCTCAGTCTGATTTCTCATGTGGTTGATAAGGTGTTTATTTTATTTTATTTTATTTTAATTTTTATTTTTTTTTTGAGACAGAGTCTCACTCTGTTCCCCAGACTGGAGTGCCATGGCGTCAGCCTAGCTCACAGCAACCTCAAACTCCTGGGCTCCAGTGATCCTTCTGCCTCAGCCTCCCAAGTAGCTTGGGACTACAGGCATGTGCCACCATGCCCGGCTAATTTTTTCTATATATTTTTAGTTGGCCAATTAATTTCTTTCTATTCTTTTTAGTAGAGACAGGGTCTCGCTCTTGCTCAGGCTGGTTTGGAACTCCTGACCTTGAGTGATCCTCCCGCCTCGGCCTCCCAGAGTGCTAGGATTACAGGCGTGAGCCACCGCGCCCAGCCGATAAGGTGTTTATTGAGGAGGAAAAATTAAATTCAGTGGTCAACATTAATCTATGTCTTTTTCATCCTACACATATAAGTCCTCAAGGGCTTCCTCCCACCCACAGTAGAATGGAATGAGAAATTTGTTGATAGGTACCTTTAATACATTGATTGCCACACCAAAAAAAATTTTTTTTCCTTGGGGCCACGGTGTTTTATTGCGAAAATAGAATAAAAAGTTCGAAAGCAAAATGATTCTTTCTAATTTAATGAAAAATTTGTTACTTCTTAATTGTTTTCTGGGCATAAGTTGTGTGCAACTTGAAAAATAGTTCAAGCGGCTCCCAAGGCAAAGAGACGTGTGAGTTACGTATACTTCATGAGGCCCTGGGCTCAAAACTACCATGAGTTAAATACAACTCACATGATAGTTAATGTGTTAAACCGAGCTAAAATCTTAACCCATAAAAAGCCCGTGGCTCTCTCCATTCTTACAGTGTCCTAAGAATGTGCCTTCTGATGGTAAGATCAGGAGCCTGAAGAACAGAACTGATACTTTGGGCTTCTTTTTAAATGTAATTACAATTCTTACCAAGTACTTGATTTTTTTTTTTTTCCTCCCTGGCCAAATTTATTTTAGGAATGTGCTTGTCTGCGACCTGTGAGAGGTTGAGGTTTCTTAGGTACATCTTGTGACTTGAATGCAGAATTTGATGAGGTCTGGATAGATTAGGAAATATAAAGTACTTATTAAGTCTGGTTGACTTTGTAGAGCTGATCTAAGAGCAGGCAAATTGCTTCCAAGAGACACAGTCCAGAAAAACAGCTCTGTAGCAGGCATCTCTTGACACCACAGTATATTCTGGGTAGCTGCTCTGCAGTAATGCAGCCCTGTCGTTCTGGGCAGTGTTGTTATTCCTGCTGCATAATTAGCAACTAGTGAGATCATAGTCTGGGGAGATTCTGGCATTACTGAGGCAGAGCAAGGGAGGCTTCTTTCCTCATCACACATGGCTCTGGCTCTGACAGCATTTCTGCTGAGCAGATTCATGCCCTTCTGGAACTTAAGTCCCAAGACAGAGAGGGAAAAAGATTTATACTTAGGAAGTGGACTGTCTCATACTCCTCTGTTTTGTGAAGGCATTTTGAAAACGCTGCTTGCTGTATTGATGTAACCAGAGTAGATTGTCACTTCTGCTATTTCCCCCTTGCTGGTTTCTTTATAGAGGGCAAAGATTGTAAAGATAGGTTTTCCTTGAATGGGATGATGATAAACCAGATGAGCCCTATCTTATGGAACATATGAAATTGGGAAGGATTCTGGGTTTTGAAGCCAATGCAGATTCTTTAGTACCAAATATGACCTTTTTATGAGTCTGGTGAGATACTTTATTCTTGTGAAGATGTAGCTAAAGGTTTTCCTGACTGCGATGTCCTTCAAAATTGAAAGCCTGGAGCTGTATTTCCCAAAGCGTGTTCCAAGAATTATTTGCCCCTTAAAATACTTTGGAACAAACAGTGGGTTCCATAATCAGGTTTGTAGAAACACTATATTCTATGTTTTCTCTCAGCCTTCACCATCCTCATCAGTATTATATATTAAGAGCCTCTAAGAGGTTTTGCCATAGGCAGTTTTCTAAACTCTTTTGACATAGCAGTCCTATGTTCATGTGAAAGCTATAAACGTCCATGGAACTAATGTGTTTAAAGTACACACTTTGGGAAATGTCAGGCTGTATTAACACTAGGAAAAATAATTGGGTCTAGTCTTGGTTTAGGCACAGCCTAATTTTGCTTTGGATCCCCAGTCCCTCCCACTAGTCCCTTGGAAAGCTCTCCTGTGTGATCAGTAGAACAGCTACTGTTATCCCTGGATTAATGAAGCTTAGAGCCCAGCTGGATTGGAACCAAGGCCTTCCCTCCACTGGGAAGGGTGCTGTTGCCACCCATCTCATTATTCTAAGAGTGACTGAGACTGGAGGGGCTGAAGGGAAACAAAAGTAGGAGAATGTTGGCTCAGTAGAGAAATGACCTAATGAGAAACCAGACATCAGTGCTAGGTCAGGTGCTTGCTCTCTTCAGTTAGAGAGCTGTGTGTTTAGACTTGGGAGGGGTCTGGCTTCGGACAGGAATGCTGACTCCTCTTTTCCCCTGGGCAGAATTCTAATGCACCTGACTAGCCGGTGGTGAGCAGGGGCTTTGGGGCCAACGTGGTGGGCTCCCCAAGGAAACCCCTTTGAAACCAATGGATGCATTCACTGGCTCGGGTCTCAAGAGGAAGTTTGATGATGTGGATGTGGGCTCATCAGTTTCCAACTCAGATGATGAGATCTCTAGCAGTGACAGTGCTGACAGCTGCGACAGCCTCAATCCTCCTACAACTGCCAGCTTCACACGTGAGTGAGCTGCTCCCTCCCTGCCTGCACCCACATTCCCCAAGCATCAGAGCCCATGACAGCTCTTGAGAGAGGGTCTATCTAGCTTGGGGATTCGCCCTTAATCATAATCTTTCTTTGCTCTTTGGAGGACCTTGTTGCTCTAATATCATAAACTGAAGACTGATTTATTCTAGCTGATTTTACTTGTGTTGTGGTTTTTGGGTCCCCAGAATGGGGCTGAATTAGACTCAAGAAGGAGAAGTGCGGGACTCTACCCTTCCTCTACCAGAGTCCCACACAGTTCCAGGAAATTGTAGCAATAGCAGGGCATAAATGCTTACTGCCTAGACAACTGTGGCAATTCCAGATTTTTTTTTTTTTTTTTTTTGAGACAGTCTTACTCTGTTGCCCAGGCTTCATCCTAGCCCACTGCAGCCTCAAACTCCTGGGCTCAAGCGATCCTCCTGCCTCAGCCTCCAAGAGTAGCTGGGACTACAGGTGTGTGCCACCATGCCCAGCTGAATTTTCTATATTTTTGTAGAGATGGGGTCTCACTCACTCTTGCTCGGGCTGGTCTCAAACTCCTGGCCTAAAGCAGTCCTCCTGCCTTGGCCTCCCAAAGTGCTAGGATTACAGGTATGAGCCGCCGTGCCCAGCCCAGATTGTTAAATTAAGGCTCAATTAGTTCTTGGAAAAAACGTCTGATACTATAGATCAGGGGTTGCCCATGGGCTAAATCTGGCCCACTGCCTGTTTTTATAAATAAAGTTTTATTGGAACACAGTGATACACCTATCGTCTATGATTACGTTCATGCCACAGTGGCAGAGTTGAGTTGTTACAACAAAGACCTCATAGCCCTTAAAGCCTAAAGTATTTGCTGAAGGGCTCTTTACAGAAAAAGTTTGCCATCCCCTGCTATAGATCAAGACTATCCAGTAGAATTTTCTGTTATGATAGAAATGTTCAGTGTTACAGCTCTTTTAGAATTTGTCTAGCAGGTTTTCCAATTTTCACCAGAGAAAACACTCCCCTCGCCCACAAAAGGAAAAAAACTGTTCTATGTCTGCATTGTCCAATGGTAGGCATTAGCTATATGTGGCTACTGAGCACTTGAAATGTGGCCAGTGTAACTGAGGAGCTATTTTTAATTTTATTTAGTTTTAATTAACTTAAATTGCCACATGTGGCTAGTAGCTACTGTATTAGACAGTAAAACTATAGATTGTTATATCCTGAAAAGATTACCTAGAGGTCTTCTTTGCAGCTGGTGTCTCAAAATAGATTTTGTGGTCATCAGTTTAAGTGAAGTCAGTCTAGAGGCAGTAGTATGAATCAGCTGAGATTCAAGGTCCCTTCCAACTGTACATTTATGATTTGAAAATATTAGAAAGTTCTCCAGGTATGGGGAGCACATTTTGGGGAAGAGTTGAAAGCCTAGTGGATGAGAAAGAGCCAAGTCCCCAAATAGGCCATCTCTGGGTTAATAACACCTGTCTGTGCTCCCTTCTCAGCCACATCCATCCTGAAGCGGCAGAAGCAGCTGCGGAGGAAGAATGTTCGCTTTGATCAGGTGACTGTGTACTACTTTGCCCGGCGTCAGGGTTTCACCAGTGTGCCCAGTCAGGGTGGTAGCTCTCTGGGCATGGCCCAGCGCCATAACTCCGTACGCAGCTACACACTCTGTGAGTTTGCTCAAGAGCAGGAGGTGAACCATCGAGAGATTCTTCGTGAGCACCTGAAGGAGGAGAAACTCCATGCCAAGAAAATGAAGGTGCCTAAGGGTTCTGGGGTTTGGTGCTTTCATATGCTAAGATAAAGTAGGAAACCATCTAAGTTCATTGATCTTTGTTTTTTTTGAGACAGAGTCTCACTCTGTTGCCCAGGCTAGAATGCCATGGCGTCAACCTAGCTCACAGCAACCTCAAACTCCTGGGCTCACGCGATCCTTCTGCCTCAGCCTCCTTAGTAGCTGGGACTAACGGGCATGTGCCACCATGCCTGGCTAATTTTTTCTATATATTTTTAGTTGTCCAGCCAATTTCTTTTATTTTTAGTAGAAACGGGGTCTAGCTTTTGCTCTGGCTGGTCTCGAACTCCTGAGCTCAAACGATCCATCCTGCTTTGGCCTCCCAGAGTGCTAGGATTACAGGCGTGAGCCACCGCACCCGGCCCATTGATCTTGGATTTGACTGTTGTTCTGGGGATGTAGATTCTAAATCTTTCTAATGAAAAGTCTCTGATTTGGATTCAAATCTGTCTCAGATTCCCTTCTTTTTATCCAGCATGGGAGTCTAGCAGATACAGCAAAATGGCTTTCCTAGAATCCCCCCTTTCCGTGCCCTACCCCACCCCAAATTTGTTTTTTAAAGTTTAAAATGTGAATATCTGAAGGCATTTAGGTCTGCCACCCCTGGAACCCAAGGAAGCACAGTTAATTTTCTGTTCCTTGCACTGATACATAGAACAAGTTTAGGATCTTTTATAGTCTCTGAAAGCATCCTGCTGTGTAATCTTCATCACCCTTAGGTGATACTGTTCTAGGTGCAAACTACGGCATTATCAAATAGTTATTTAGACTTGTATAACACTGTGCCTATCAACTGATACACAGCACCAGCTCTTCAAGTTTAGGAGAAAGGGGCTGGGAGAAGACTCAACTCAGATAACTCTTTACAGCCACCCCGTTGCTATCAGCACTGTTTGACACTCCACAGTCCTCAAAGATTTTCCCCAGAATTCCTAGATCCAAATTCGCTTTAACACTGCTTTAGGCCTGGCCAGGTTTCTCCTGGGCCCAAAGCATGCTGACCCATATTAAAACAGGTGGCTGCATTATTTCCAGAGCTGTGGGTGACACACACCAGAATGTGGTAGAGTTGAAGAACTGGTGGCAGAGGGTGTAGGCTGACCAGATCTCATTCCTTTCTCTCTTTGAGAGCTCTGTGTCTACTTCCCCCAGCCTGCTCCTAAAGCCCTACACCTGTTTTCCTCACTAGACTGACATTCAGGCATCCTTTCTTCAGTCTTAAGGAATTCCATCACTGACCCTATCACCTTCCAGCTGCTATAGCAACAGCTGGGCAAATAAACACTGTTCTCATCAATTGCAATGAAGGCTTTCTTCCCTTTCCCTAGAAGAAAACTCCTCTCTCCTAAATCTTGTAGAGGAATATTATCCTGTTCTATGCCCCTCCCTTTAGGAATTCTAGGGACAAAGCCAGGCAAACCCAAGACTGAGATATTTATTATTCCCGTTACTAGCAAGGATTCCTATTTCTTAGCAAGATATTTAGCGAGCACCAGCAGTGGTGGCATCTAATACATCTTTGTATGTCAAGAGGAAACCCTTGCTAGTTTTCTCTTTTCTCAGAAATTTTTCCTATCTTTAGCATTCTATAACCCAGTGTGGTGGCATGCCTGTAGTTCCAGCTACTCAGGACCGAGGCAGGAAGATCCCTGGAGCCCAGGAGTTTGAGGTTGCTGTGAGCCATGATGACACCATGGCACTCTAGCCAGGCGACAGAGCGAGACTCTGTCTCAAAAAAATATATATGTGTGTGTGTATATTTTTTTCCCATATCTTCCATATGTCATCTAATGTTTGTTTTGTTTTTAGATTGTTGTTCTAGTACCTGTTTGGTGCTTTGCGGCTTTAGTTACCTATAATTTTAAAAATACTTTTATTATTATTATTTGTATTTTGGCCTTTTATCCATTTGGAATTCATTATCATTGGGAATCTTTTTTTCCCCAAAGAATATCCAGTTGTCCCAATACCATTTAATGACTAGAAGACGCTTTCCTTACTGATTCGAAATGCCATTTCTATCGTGATGTGTTAAATTCTCATACCTGTGTGAGTTTCTGTCTATTGCATCTCTAACAGCAGGAGGGAGGGTGCTTAGGAGGAGGCCAACCCTGGTGACATAGACGGGAGCAATCCTAAGGTCTACAGAAAGGCCCCTTGCGGTTGGCCTGCCTGGTACACAACTAATAGACTAGGGAACCCCCACAAGTCCCACTTCTCTCTTCCTTTCTCTACTACCTCCCCCCAAAACAAATCAACAAACTAAAAACCAGGTGTGCAGCTTATTAGCCAGGTCTGTTGCATCACATCTCTCCCAGGAGTTGTTCCTTTCCCAGCACTGCTGAGGTTGTCTGATGAAATAAACCAAAGGCTCCAGTCACTTGGCTTTTCTCCTGCGAGCAGCTTCCAGAGCCCTAGGGATTATGAGGCCTCATTTTCTTTACCTGAATTTTCCAGTGAGTTTTCAGAACTCATTCAGCCATAGACTGTCTTCATTCTGTCCTTGCACTGTGATTCCCTTCTTGGCTTTCTGGCCGTCTCAGCCTAGAGAACCCAGATTTCTGCCTGTAGATAGTACACTCAGTATTATTTATACCGCCCTACCTCTCATACAGCTTTTCTTTGAAGTCAAATAAAAAAGGATTAGAAAGGAGACAGAATACATTTCTTCTAAGCCCTGGGCCAGAATTGAGGGCATTCTTTTTTTTCTTTTTATTTAATTATTATTATTTTTTTGAGACAGAGTCTCACTCTGTTCCCCAGACTAGAGTGCCGTGGCGTCAGGCTAGCTCACAGCAACCTCAAATTCCTGGGCTCAAGTGATCCTACTGTCTCAGCCTCCCAAGTAGCTGGGACTACAGGCATGCGCCACCATGCCCAGCTAATTTCATATATATATATTTTCAGTTGTCCAGCTAATTTCTTCTTATTTTTTTTAGTAGAGACAGGGGTCTCGCTCTTGCTCGGGCTGGTCTTGAACTCCTGAGCTCAAATGATCTGCATGCCTTGGCCTCCCAGAGTGCTACGATTACAGGTGTGAGCCACCACACCCGGCCAAGGTCATTCTTTGATAGCTGTTAATAATTTGCTTTTTTCTCCTCCCAATCAAATGAAGTTCTTTGGTGCATGCACAGGTAATTGTTCACACTATGGGGATTCAGGTTCACCAGGGAAGACCTGGTAGCCTTGTACTATACTTTAATATACCGTTTTCCCCAGAAGGTAGTTTGGGGTTCTGTGGGGCTTAGGTTGAAGGGTGTTTTTCAAATATATTGAAGGAACAACCAGCCATTCATATACCTTTTCCTCCCTGTGCTAGAAGGCAAGTGAGTGTAAAGTAAGGGAGACATGTATGTGAATGGAGGGTATGTTTGTGGGAATAGATTATCATCTAGGAGGGAGGATGAGATGGATTTTTGAGACATTTGGACCCAGAAAGGTGATGTCCTTTGTGTTAACAGGGTGATGCCGCATAAAATTTCCTAACTTCCCACTTGATCTATTGCCTTGACTTGTGCTATCCATGTGGTAAGCGCTAGTTACATATGGCTATTTAATTAAAATTAAATAAAATTTAAAATTCAGTTTTTCAGTTGGCACATTTCTAGTGCTCAGTAGCCATGTGTTTGTACCATCTTTGCAGAAAGTTCAACGGACAGTGCTGCTCTAGATGATCACTGGGAGGTTCGTGTTGCTAATGCTCAAGAGACTAACCTTTCTTGTCACTTGGCAGCTGACCAAGAATGGGACGGTGGAGTCTGTGGAGGCTGATGGCCTGACGCTGGATGACGTTTCAGACGAAGATATTGATGTGGAAAACGTGGAGGTGGATGATTACTTCTTTCTGCAGCCTCTGCCCACCAAACGGCGACGGGCCCTGCTCAGGGCTTCTGGGGTCCACCGCATTGATGCTGAAGAGAAGCAAGAACTTCGAGCCATCCGCCTGTCGCGGGAAGAGTGTGGTTGTGACTGTCGACTGTACTGTGACCCAGAAGCGTGTGCCTGTAGCCAGGCTGGAATTAAATGCCAGGTCGGTCCAAGTTGGCTGGAGATGGTATGTCTACACCAGGGCCGGGGGTGTGTTGTGGGTGAACATGGGAGGCTGCCCTTCCAGGGCTGGATTCCCCATGGCTGTGAACACTTCCCAGTTCCACAACCCTCCTCCACCAACAAAGAAAACCAGCATGACAGGATTCTTAGGCTGTGAAGACACCTATTATCTTTTTTGTTTCACACCTCAGAGGTGACAAGCAGCAGCTGCCAGCAAAGGGAAGAGCAGGAGTTAGTATGTGTAACGTTTAATAACCGTTCCTTAAATACTGACTTATTCCTTGACACAAAAGGGAGCAGGGAAAGGAGGTGGCCCCATGGATTCTATCTGTGAACACTGTTCACAGTACTTCAACTCCAATTTTGTAAGAATCAAAATAGTTTTCAGAGCCTATAATTCAGGATCAGACTTGGCCTGGTAGAGCCTAAATCCAGTTTCCTGAACGACAGAAAGTATTATCCCCTCATTGACCTTCTGACCAGGGACAGTTTAGAAGACATGTTCCCATTGAAAACAGCAATACCATCCCAAAGGATGAAATTTGTCTGGAACTTAAATACTGAGGACATGGATGCTGAGTCCTTGTGGTTGGATTTTTCCTGACCAATCTTTTCTTACTTTTATCTAGGTAGCAAATAGCTGTAGCAGATCTGGCCAAGTATTGCTTTATAGCCTGAAATCCCATAATGAATCATTCTGTTACACATAGATGGGAGAACATTCCTTAGAATTGGTAGGACTGGAGTGGAGATTTCTATAATTTGATATCATAAAAAGACACTGAGTATTTGTACATGTTTAATTTTTGTTTTTTGCTATGTGTGTGTTTTGTTTTGTTTTTTCCTGTTTGGAATACGAAAGAGAGATAAAGAGGTAGAAAGCATCTCCCTTCCAGATATCCCTGGTCTGTAAGTTAATTATCTTGGTAACTGCTTCAGAACTAAACCGCTCAACTCTCAGGGAAAAGCAAGCAGGCGGTGAAAAGCTGCCCATTACTTGTTTGCGTCTGCGTTCTAGGCACTTGTGCTTAGTTTCCCCAGAATGTATTGCTCTGGACTAGCAAGACCTTCCACTCATGCTCCCATGCCTGTCATTGCAGAAGGCCATAGGCTTGGGCTCCCACCTTTTGTTGTCTCAGTAAACCAGGTAAGTTCCGGAAAAGTCTCTGAGGCACATAAATTTCTTCTGTGGGAACTGTCAGCATTCAGAGAGGTATTTCTGGACCTTTTAACCAGAAGGACCGTTTGGTGTCATTTTTGTCTGATTTTTATTTAGAAGAGGAAACAAAGCCCTAGAGAGAAATGACTCTCTTGAGGTCACACCACTAATTAATGGCTGAGCTGGAACTGAAATGCAAGTGGTCTGATAACTACCATCTAGTGCTCTGTGAGCTCACACTGCATGCTGTTTTTAATTGGTTGCTTTTCTTCTTATAAGACCTCAAATCCCACTGCCTGTGTTTGCTAGCTAATGTCTTCTAACTCCATTATTAGCTCTGTTGGTCTCATCTTGCCTCAACCTCCTTGTCCCCCTCCTTCAGGTGGATCGCATGTCCTTTCCCTGTGGCTGTTCCCGGGATGGCTGCGGGAACATGGCTGGGCGCATCGAGTTTAATCCGATCCGGGTCCGGACTCATTACCTCCACACCATCATGAAGCTGGAGCTGGAGAGCAAGCGGCAGGTGAGCCGCCCGGCAGCCACAGACGAGGAGCCCTCACCCATGGCCAGCTGCAGCCTGACAGGAGCACAGGGCTCTGAGACGCAGGACTTCCAGGAGTTCATTGCTGAGAACGAGACAGCAGTGATGCACCTGCAGAGTGCAGAGGAACTGGAGCGGCTTAAGGCAGAGGAAGACTCCAGTGGCTCTAGTGCCAGCCTGGACTCGAGCATTGAGAGCCTAGGGGTGTGTATCCTGGAGGAGCCCCTTGCTGTCCCCGAAGAGCTGTGCCCAGGCCTTACAGCCCCCATTCTCATCCAGGCTCAGCTGCCCCCAGGCTCCTCCGTCCTGTGTTTTGCCGAGAATTCAGACCACCCAACTGCCTCCACAGTGAACAACCCGTCCTACTTGAACAGTGGGCCCCTGGTCTATTATCAGGTGGAGCAGAGGCCGGTCTTGGGAGTGAAAGGAGAGCCTGGTATGGAAGAAGGCCCAGCCTCTTTCCCCAAGGAGAAGGATCTGAGCGTCTTCTCTCTCCCTGTTACCTCACTCATGGCTTGTAGCCCCACAGACCCAGCTGCCCTCTGTAAACCAGAGATGGGGAAAACATCCACTCTAGAAGCGCTATTGCCTGAAGATTGTAACCCCGAGGAGCCTGAGAATGAAGACTTCCACCCCTCTTGGTCCCCCTCAAACCTCCCATTCCGCACGGACAGTGAAGAGGGTTGTGGGGTGGAGAAGACCTCACAGCAGAGTGAGGATCGGCCCCCCGAAGAGCCTTCCCTAGAACTCCCTCTGGCAGTGTGACATGGGGATGGAGATGCTGCCTCTTCCCGTTCTCTATTTATTCCCTTATTTTATCTAACGCCATTTCAAAACAAAACTGTAGAAGCAGCTGCTGCTCCCATGGTATTTTATTGAGGTCTTTGGGGAGTGGGTGGGAAAGGAGGGTTTGTACAAGTATTTTTTAAAAGGGAAACAGTACCAAGGAGACCAGCCCCAGCTTGATCCGGGGATAGAGTCTTGGGGCAGAGGAGGCTGCCTGCATAGTGCGAATACTGAGCTTTCTGGGCCACTGGAACAAAGAACTAGGATCTCACAGGAGAAGCTGAGTAATTCAAGCAGCTATTCTTTATGTAGGGACCAGAACATGAGAATTCAAACAGCATGGCAAAGTCCCTTCTCCTTTCTTGAGCTCCAGGTGGGGTACAAGCTCACTTTTCTCAGTGGTTAGTCTAATATCCCATTTTGGTGTATGATAATACTGCAATTGGAAATGTCACCTGGTTGAATCTAGAGAAGGGGGCGGAAGGGTCTCTGCTTCCGTACAAGACCTCCAGGATTTATAAAAATTTAACCTGCCTTTTTCCAACCCCCCTGTTTGGTAAGTAAGTTACTATTTGACATGTTAGGTGTTCTCTGACCTGTTCCCCACACTGGGGATTCCTGGTCTGTAACTTGAATTGTTTCTTTCACATGTTCCTAGGTACTAGAGTTAAATTTGTCTATTCATCTTTTTTCCCCCTCTATCCTTTTTCCTTTGGAGAAAAAGAGCTAGATTGTCTGGGGATATGGTATAAAGAGCCCAAGTCTTCCGGCGTGTCTGACGCTAGCTCTGTCAGGCAGCTCTAGGCTGGGGCTCGCCCATCCCACGGGAGGGCTACGTGGAACATTAACTGTGTCCAAAGGAGGCAGCAGAACAGGCTGTCTGCAAAGATGACTTTATTTGTGCCATGCTTGCTTTTTCACCCAGGTTTTTTTTTCCCTCTTTGGGAGATCTGAGCTTTAATGGAATGTAGGATATGGCAATCTAAGGTCACCAACTAGTTTCTGTTCTTTTTTTCTGTATCTACCCTTGTCCTTCTTGGATATTCAGGGTTAGAGAGTTCTTACAAGCCAGTGTTAAGTTCAACCCCAAGAATTGCAAATGTCTATTGGGCCCCTCCATCTTGATGATATAAAAAAATTGGAAGCCAAATTCTTAACGTTCCAAAGGATTCAAGTTCTGAGTATAACCTCTGATGTCTATAGAATGGAACTCAAACTGAGTTAAATTCAGTTCTTACCTCTGTCAGGGGAAATACAGTTCCTGTTCCTTATTATGTCCAGCTTATTTTCCAATATCTGCTCCATTCAACACCACTGATTTTTTTTAACTAGCAAAGTTATCTCTGCCTCTGTGTTAAAATGGAGGCAGCAAGGAACAAAACACTATTCTCCAGCACCCGTTATACCATGCTTCACTACCAGTATGGCTTATCAACCAGAAAAGAAAAAAATGAAAAACTTTTGTTTGTGGGGAGATAACTATTTGTACTTATCTTACTCATAAAGCCTTTTCTGATGGGCTATGAAGGCTCTGGTGTCTTAAAGCAACCTTTGTGTACGTCACACAGCAGCATTTTACCTATAAAATCACTAAACTTAAACTGAGCCTGAAAGGCCTTGTACTTAACACAGATGCATTTTTCAGCCCATTCTGCCTTTCCTATTCATTCCTGTTTTTGCTTGGTTTTATGTTTGGAGGGAAGTTCTTAATTAAGTACATAGGTCCTTATCTCTCCCCATGCCCTAACCTCATAAAACAGAGTTGAGAGTCTTAAGTACCTGAGATGTAGACATTATCCAGAACTCAGTTACACTCCTCTACTGGTAGGGGTACCCTCAAATACAAGTACTGAAGCTTAACTGGAATTTAGCTCTGTGGAGAAAAGAAACTTTGAAAGATTGTGTCAGAAGAGAAGGATGAGCTCGACATATTCCCTCCAAAGGAAGGCTCTACCTTAATCTAAAAAGTAGATTCCAGCTGCTCAGTAAGGGACACATTAGCCTTTGGGATCAAACCAGGAATATCAATCTGTAATTATCAAACTTATTGCCATGAGATATTTGATATTCTGAAAAACTGTAATTTCTTAATCTAAGACCATTCCTTCATTAACTCTACAGTTCTGACTCACACCAATCCTAAATTGTTGAATGCTAAATATTAACATTTAGCATTAACTATCTTATCAAGCAAAGGGCCTTTCTATATTCTAGTCCATCTCATTTCTGGTGCTACCTGAGTTGAACAGAATTCTAGCTCATGGTTGCTAGGAAAGCTAGGCCTCTGATCATAGAAGTGGATAGCTTCAGTTCCACTCAGTCTAGGCCTAGATAAAAGGAATGACTCTTATTACTGCAATTCTTATTTTCCAAATTTCTTTCTCACATACTGTACACAAGTAGTATTTTCAATGTGAATCCAAAGCTTGTCTGGTTCTCTGAAAACAATTTTTTTTTTCTTTTGCCCTTTAGGTTCTTTACATTGTGATAATGCTGTATTTAAAGAGAATATTTAAATGTAATATTAAAGAAATATTCAAAAGAATGCTGTTTTATTCTTTATCTCGGTGGGCTACAATTCAGTTACTTATTAGAGAAAGGATGCCTGTCCAGCTTTGTATATAAAACTTAATTAGGTCAGTTAGGAATTAATGTTAACAATAGGAACATTTTGTGATGGAAAAATAGAATATTCTCTTTGGAGCACCAAGAGCTAGATTTGCTCATGTTCCTCTTCAGCTGAAGCAGGCCTTGCTCCTGTCCTGTTGGAGTTTTGCCTCCTCTGTAGACCCTACTCTTGGTTTCCATTTTCTCATTCCTTTAACTTTTATTTAATCTTTTTTTGGAGACAGGTTCTCACTCTGTCTCCCAGACTAGAGTACAGTGGCATCGTCATAGCTCACAGCAACCTCAAATTCGTGGGCTCAAGCAATCCTTGAGCAATCCCGGCTTCAGCCTCCTAGGTAGCTGGGCCTACGGGCATGCGCCACCATGCCTGGCTAATTTTTCTGTTTTTAGTAGAGACAGGGTCTTGCTCTTGCCCAGGCTGGTCTTGAACTCCTGACCTCAAGCCATCCTCCCACCTTAGCCTCCCAAAGTGCTGGGATTCTAGGCATAAGTCCCATGCCTGGCCCCCATTAATTTTATATATAAGACATTCTCCCTATAGTTACCACCATAAAATGTCCAGTAAGAAGATCAACTTCAAATTAGTTTCCTTAAAACTTCTATCCCAACAGAAGGTTCTATTTCAAATAATTAAATCCCCATTAGTTAGGTTATATCAGTCTTGTAAAAGGAGATTTAGTAAAATGATTAGATTATACATAAGTAATTTCCATCAACTGGTTTCAGGCAGTCTTTACTTGGGTTTAAAAACAGTGCTTCATGCATTTACAATAAGTTATTACAGAACTACAGGTCACTGATGCACACACAAAAGCTAAACCCAACTTACTAACTTGATGCAGACCTCTCCTGGTCTCCCCGGGCTGGGCAGTAATTAGTACCTCATGGGTTTGATCCATTGCCCAAAGAAGGCAGCCACTGTCAGTTACATACAGTTGGATCACTGCAACACAGTGGAGGTAGCAAAGAGTTTTAAGATCCACAGAGGCGGTATTACAGCCCAGAAATTAAGACAATGGAGGGTGAAGGCCATAAACACTGGAGAAGGGGTCAAGAAGCTCTTGTACTTCCTTTTATCTTTTCGATTAAAATGTACCCATGAGTTATTCATTTAAAAAAAAAAGTGTTTGGTGGATTTGAAAAGGAAAGGGAGAGGTTAGGCCATGTCAGTGAGAACAACAACAATAAAAAAATGCATATTTTTGGTCATAACATCAGAAGGGATTGAGGGGAGCACTGAAGTACATGCACAGATGCAAGTGCTCCAGTCTAAGTGCTGTTCTCCTCACCAGCCACAACTTCTTTAACAAAATAACACAGATACAAAGAATATGGCAATGATGTAGTCCTAGGCCAAATGAGGATTTCCATCTGGGGCAAAAGCCAACTTCCTAGGACCTGAACTTAACACATCACAATAGAAGCCTAGTACCGAGGCTGCTGCCAGCTCCAGCTAACTATGAGGGAGACGAGACATGGGGATCGCCCATGAGCCATCCCTGGAAAGACGGGTGGTTTCAGTTCTAGCAGTGAGGGGGAATGTCTGTAGATCCCACGTGGGTACCATTCTGTGACGCCCATGGCACCTGCTCCTCTGCCTCCCACACACTTAACGGTGCACACAGACTTTGTGACAAGTGCAGTTTGGTCCCACACTGCTATATTATGTGACTGCAGGACAACACCATCCACTTCATGGTTCACTCAGCGCCTTGTCCCAAGGTAGTTGGTGGACAGCAGGACCACGTTGTGCAGCAAAAGGGACAGCTCGGCTTCTGAAAACACCATCAGTGTTAGTGGTTTAGCTAGGGAACAATTTGCCTTCTAACTGCCTTGGTGTACAGGGCTTGAAACTGGAGGCAGGAAGCCTAGTGCAGGGAGGGGTGGCGTTGAGATGCTATTGTTCTCAAAGTTCCCCTACTTCATTTCAGCCCCAGCATCCAACCTTTCCTTTCCTTTCACTTTCCTTCCACAGTTGATATTCATATCAACTTGTCCTCTAGTCCTTGATTCTCATGTGAAAGCAGTAGAAAATTTGGCGATGGTAATGGTACTAAAAGTCATTGTCAGCTTGGGATTCTGGTAGAAGCTGGTGCTCTAGGATGATTAGTAGGTCTACCCTCATATCTGAAGGCCTACAAAACATCAAGATCTAGCCAAAGGTTCTAAACAGGAGGCCCAAGGGCCTAACACTCACTTGTAAATACTTTTTGTTTAGCCAGTGGAGTGTTTTTGTTTTGAATTTGAATGCCTTTAGACCAGCGCTTCTCAACTGGGACAATTCTGCCCCTCTCCTCTCACCCCCTCAATCCTGGGACATTTGGCAGTATCTAGAGACATTTTTGGTTTTCGCAACTGAGAGTGAAGGGGTGCTACTGATACCTAGTGGGTAGAGGCCAGAGATATAAAGCCCAGGATAGGCTTCCACAATAAAGTGCCATGGTTGAGAAAATCTGCTTCCGACTAGCATGCACGTACTCTTGTGTTGCCACAATCTCCACTACTCCATCTTGTCTTTCATCTACTTCCTTACCTGCCAACGTGTGCAGTAGGCAGGTGAGTTTGTGCCCTTTCAATTAGACATACATGGTAGATAAAGGTCTCATAGCATTCAAAAATTAACTCCAAAATAACCTCAGAATAAAATATAGAAGTAACTTGGATTTTAGAGGCATAACCACAGAAATTTGTCTTACCTTTCAAGGTGCAGGAAATCTGCAGCCATTCTCCCAACCAAGTTCGACACCTGTCTTCAGCAACATGGGTAGAATTCAGGCCACGGAGATAACAAGCCTATACCACTCAGAAGAGAAATGGTCCTTAGTAACCATAGTGTGAGTACAACAAGGAAGTGGAAATCCACAAATAACCCTAAATCTTGTTTAAATAAGTTACAACCTCATCCCCTACATGAAACCTCTCCCCATGGCAATCTGAACTAGTGGTGGACAAGACAACAAGCAAAGAGGCCTATATAACCTAAAACAGGAGGTCTAAAGTGCAGTGTCAGCCGGGCGCGGTGCCTCACGCCTATAAATTCTCGCACTCTGGAAGGCCAAGGCAGGTGGATCACTCAAGGTCAGAAGTTCGAAGCCAGCCTGAGCAAGAGTGAGACCCCCCATCTCTACTAAAAATAGAAAGAAATTAATTGGCCAACTAAAAATATGCAGAAAAAATTAGCCGGGCATGGTGGCGCATGCCTGTAGTCCCAGCTACTTGGGAGGCTGACGCAGAAGGATCGCTTGAGCCCAGGAGTTTGAGGTTGCTGTGAGCTAGGCTGATGCCATGGCATTCTAGCCCAGGCAACAGAGTGAGACTCTGTCTCCAAAATAAATAAATAAATAAATAAAGTGCAGTGTCCTTGGTTTTTGAAGTGCCACAAGAAAAGAAATACAAACCAAAATTAGTGTGGGCAATTCCCCCTAGTTCACTAAGAAAAAAGATATAGAAACAATGTGAGAGAATAAAGAGGTTGGGTTCTAATATAATGAGCAAGGCAAGGAGCCCCTGTAAGTTTCCAGCCCACTGCGGGCTCAAAAGCCCACCAAGGGTTGAGGGTTGATGCTGTAATCAAGCTCTTACCGATTTTACTTCTTGAGCAGTTAGCTGAGCAACCCCCAGCTTTGCCAAAGCCCTGTCCAGGTGGTGAATCACAGTGGTACGAGTCTTCAAACGACGTCTCAACAAAGGAGGAGGCAGATATGGTGTGAGAAGCATGGCCCGGCTCAAGGCTTTCTGTGACACAACCACATATGGGGAGAAAGGCAGACAGTATTACTTCATGCAAAGATTTGAAGGTGAGGCTGTGGAAAAGAGAAGGCCTCAAAGTGCTCACCATGTGCAAAGCCTGGAGTTGATTCATGCCCAGAGGATGGTTACAGAAACACTTCCTTAGAGCCAAGATATCATGTATTGCTGGGTGGATACCACGCTGTATCTTGGCAGAGGTAAGAGATTGGCAGATGTTAAGAAACGTCCTTTCTAGCCCTCTTACCTAGTTTTCGTGTACATTGGCTCTAACAAGATTCCTGGTTTGTATAATAGAAAGGACTAATTGGAGAAATACCTTGGTGCACATTTCTGACAGATGCCACCGGAGTCCTGCATCAGAAATGAGAGGGGTGACCCTTTCTAAGTAACTAATGATTTCTGAGTGGGACTGCTTTCGGAGGGCATGGTAGGTATCTAAGAAATCAATTTGTTGTTTTGGGGTCCAGAAATGCTGGATCAGTAGTTGCCTGGGAAACAGGTACCTGAAAGGAGAAAGAATTATAAGGTCACTTGCTAAAACTGACATCTTTCAAAGTGAGCTAAGAAAGAATTTAGCAGATGTGAATACTAGGAAGAAGGGATGGAGACACTGCTTCCCTGCCTCAATATTCTTTTCAAGTGAGTCTCAAACCAAGGTGTAAAGGTACAGTGAAGCACAATTTCAAGCAACATTACTGAAATGTGATATGAAAGGAAGAAGCAGAATAGCCTGGTATGCAGCAATAAATAATAAAATGACTCCTTTTGAACTAAAGCATGTGAAAGAACCTGCTTTGGACAGAGTTGCAGACAGAACTGGACACTATATGCAATGCTGTGACAACCTAACTGTAATACAGTCCTTATGTGTATACAGTATGTAAAAGATAGTTGATTTATTTTTTAATTCATTTATCCACATGTGTGGTGGTTTTAAAACATGGCCACAAATTCTCTGGCACTCCTTTTATGGAGAGGTGAGGTCTATGCCCTCTCTTTTTTTCAGTCGGGGTAATTGATTCAACCATGGAACAGAAGTGAGTCTTTGTGACCTCCAACACAAGGTTGTAAAAGGTCATGTAGATTCTTATTCACTGGAACACTCACTCTTGAGCCCTGAGCTCCCATTACCCTGAGGCCACTATACTGAATAGGCTACACACGGGCACTCTGGTTAACAGCAGTTCCAGGCTTTCAGCCTTCCCTGCCAAGGCATCAGACATAAGAGTAACCGTGGACCCTCTCAGCAGGTGAGTATCACCGAGAGACTTCTGATAACACTGGATGGAAGAGAAAAACCAATCACCCACCTGAGCCCTGCCCAAATTTTTGACTCATAAAATCATGAAAATGGTGGTGGTTGTTTTATGTTATTAAGCTTCAAGGTTGTTTGTTATACAGCAATAGATAACTAGAATGACATGCAAAGTCAGTTTAGAAATGTCATCGTTGGATATGAAATAATAAAGATATATTATCAGAATACGAAATGCATTTTTTGGGGAAAAAAACAATTTGTCCCAAATTGCTGTGCCTCTCAGGGAGTTGCTACCTCTAGGAATGATGGAGAAGGTCACTATCTTCACCCAGGGCAGCTAAGAGACATGGAGAGTCTAGGCCACCTACACCTACAGCTGTGATGTGTCCCAGTAATTGAGGTTTTATTGAATGGCTTCTATGAACCTTGGGATAATAAGACTAGAGCAGGAGTTTGATAACCTCTGCCTAGCTTCTGAGATAAAATGTTCTGCTTAATTTTTAATTTAAAAAAAAATCTATATATTGCAAACAACTTCCAAAGGTTAAAAAGAAAAAAAAGTCTATATATATCTTCAAAATATTGGAGAGATAGAAAT
Organism: Lepilemur ruficaudatus; assembly: GCA_963574885.1. Lineage (NCBI taxonomy): Eukaryota > Metazoa > Chordata > Mammalia > Primates > Lepilemuridae > Lepilemur > Lepilemur ruficaudatus. Next base: position 52,196 of record CAUYRT010064444.1, read on the forward strand.
CTGTACTCACATTAGCAAGAATACCAAGTAGTTGGCAAAGGGTGGAATGGAAATGATACCTAGGAAAAGACACTTGGTGACGTCTTGGCGGAACTAAACAGAAATAAACACAGATGCAGTTTTAACCCAAGTAAGTTTTTAATACAATGGACAATCCCTCCACCCCACTGTGCAATTAACTTTTGTTACAGCCCAGTAAAGGACCAAATTTACTTTTATCTATTTCAAGATGGTAAGTTTGTTGAGGACAGAACCTCTGATTTGCTGGTGAGGGTTGTGCAGTATTCATTTACTGACTGATTGACTGAGATGGGGTCTTGCTCTATCACCCAGGCTGGAGTGCAGTGGTGCAATCATAGCTTATTTCAGTTTCAAACTCCTGGACTCAAGCAATCCTCCTGCCTCAGACTCCCAAGTAGCTGGGACTATGGGTGCATGCTGGCATGCCAGCTAATTTTTTTATTTTTTGTAGAGATGGGGCCTCACTATGTTGCCCAGGCTGGTCTCGAACTCCTGGGCTCAAGCAATCTTCCCACCTCCATTTTCCAAAGCACTGGAATTATAGGCATGAGCCGCCATACAGAGCTGATCTGTTCACTTTTGTGTCGCAAATAATGTCTAGTACAGCCCCTGACATTATACCAAATCCTTCAGTGAATTCTTCCTGGTCTGTAGAATGGGTCCTAGATTCTTACTCTCAACTTCAAAAGTAAAGTCACCATCAACTACTACTTTCCTGCTGCCCTTTGGATTTTTATAGGCTTCTACATGTTCAAAAACTAATTGGATTTTGGTGTTTATAACTTTTATTCAGAAAGTGTGCCAGAAACTCTACAGAGCTCTGCTCTGGAGGGCTAACACTCTGAATGAACCCAATTCTTACAAATAATCTGATGCCCTCATTTACTTCAATACTTTGACCTCACAGCAAAGGGCAAAATCTTCATCACTGGCAAACAAGAAAGGGAAAGAAAAAACCTTGAGATCTTGGTTAAAAGTAATTACCTCACTATGAACTTCTGGATATCTGCCTCCCCCTGGCCCATACCTGTCTCAAATGCTCCATCTCCCGGTATGAAAGTTGATGAAACTTTATATTGTGCTTCCACATATTTGTCTTTATTCTTCTAGTCTTTTTGGCATCAGCCCAAAACATCTGCAATCCTGCCTCATTAAAGTAGAGGACAGAGTGTGATGTTATCCCAATTTGAATCTTACCACAGCTTCCTACTCCATGTTCACATGCACACACTCTTGCCCCTCCCCAACACCACTTGATATGAAAGCTCTAAACTAGGTAACCTGACACTCTTATGAGGTCACACCAAATCTTTTCTGTTTTTTTTTTTCCTAGAACTATATACAGTTAGACAAATCTCTTTTCTCATCTCTCCCCTCCCCCCACCCACACTGCTCAACACATCAACTCTGTTACAGCTAAGTTGGGCTTCTGTGATCTGCTCTGGAATAGTCTCCCTTTTCTGTTTCATTATTCACCATTTTTTTAAAGAGATGGGATCTTTCTATGTTGCCCAGGCTGGTCTCACACTCCTGGCCTCAAGGGATCCTCCTGCCTCAGCCTCCGGAGTAGCTGGGATCACAGGTGTGAGCCAAAACACCTAGCTATTCCTTTTTAAAAATCAAGCTCCCTAACCTCAAAAGTCTTGCTCAATTAACCCTATGTATTCCCCAGCCAGACATCAATCTATCTCTTTTCTGGAACACTTTTTAAGTGGTGTAGGTCAACATATTTCTATTATTAGGTTTTTAATATTCATTCTATAAAAAATTCTTACATTTATCTAAGATTATAGTTTTTAAAAATGCTTTCATATTTATGAATGAAAAGATGTGATGCCTAGATTGGCTTCAAAATAATACAGGAGAAGGCAAGTGTATTAAGGAAATTAGATTGGTAGGTATTAGTTGGTAATTGTTAAAATGAAGTTGAGTACATAGAAGCTTATTATACTATTCTATTTTTATGTATGTGTAAAAATTTCCATAATAGAAGGTTTAAAAATGAACAAACCAAAATGCCTTCCAACCCTTTTCTCATTTTATCCTAGTTATAAAACTGAGGGCAAACAAAGAAGCCATTCTTATCTCCACTTTATAGATGAGGATAACTAATTTTTTCAAGTCCACGAAGCTACTAATAATTATGATAATATTCAGAGTTGACAAAGTGGTAGTTTACTATAATTAGTGTTATGATAAAAGTATAGAGTATAATAATATTAATAGCTAATATTTATTGGGCACTTACTAAGGATCAGGACCTTTTCGAAGTACTTTACATATATTGATTCATTTTATCTTCACAACCATATGGTCTACAGGTAGGTTCTAATGTTCGCATTTTACAGATGAGAAAACCAAGTAGAAGTTAAGTAACTAGTCCAATTACCCAGCAAGCAAATGAGAAACTGGGATTTGAATCAGGTAATCCGGCTCCAGAGTGGACCCTTGTCACAATACTTATTATCTCCTATAAACTAACAGATCTCTGATTTGACCCAAAACATTCAGAAACCAAGTATACATAATGCTATTTCTGCTACAACATACTACCTAAGATAGATTTGTGACGAGCGTTAGACCACATTTTCTTAAGGGCCAAGTCGACTGATAAATCACAGGGCAGGTCTGTAAGCCATAGATCCATGACTTTGTGCAGGAAAAAATTTTCTATGATAGCCAGGATAAGAAAAGTACAAGAATATACATATATTTTCTTCCCTCTCCCATGTTGTCAAAGTTGTTTCTTGTAACATCTTTCTAGAAACACCCTCAAGAAGTGCAAATTTAAGAATTATTTAATGTTCAAGCATTTATGAAACAAAAGCTAGCCCTGCTCGAACCCCAAAGCAGAACCTACAAATGATCTTACTTATTCCAACCCTCTGACCTTGCCCAAGAGCTGACTGAAGGATTTCTATTTTAGTTTTGTTTTTACCTTTCATGAAGATTGTGTACAGGACATAGAAGCGGGGGAAATGACGACCCAAGAAACGATGGTATTTCCCATTAATCACTTTTGTCTTGGTCACCACATAAGAGATCAAGCTCTTCACATCTGCCTTTGGAGAAAGGTGAAGCTTTGAAGACCTATAAGGAAGATCAAAGAGACTATTTGGGAACCAGTCCTGGAATGTGTGCTAAAACTTGAAACATCCAAATACCAAGGAAGATCTTGGGGTCAAGGAGAGATAAGCAATTAGACTAAGGAAGACAAATCAAGCAGAGGCCAGGCAGAAGGGAAGTCAAGGAGGGGTACGAGTCTGGAGAGAGTGCAAGGCCTGTGGGACAAATTGAACTGCAGGCTAAGGCCAGAGAAAGGTGGGATCAAGAAAGTAGCGGTAAAACCTGAATCAAAAACGGGAGACTGAAAGATGAGCTCAAGACACGTGGGAAGATCAGACAATATGGGACACCGGGAGTCGAGAGAGTCAGGAAGCTAGGTCACTAGCTGGGTTTGCAGCGGGAATCCTGAGCAGAAAAATAAAAACCCCGGGTCCAAGGCGTGGAACCCTGAGCGTTAAGAGACAGCATGCAGACAAGGTTGTGCCATTAGAAGGCCTGGAAGTCAGAAACGCTTTTCTCTCTCCAGGTCCCTCACCGAGAGGCCCCCCAAGCCAGGACAGAGCGACCAAGTTGCAGCCTCCGGGTGACAAAAGATCCAGGGGTGACTGCCGAACCCCAAAGAGCAGCTCGAGCACAGCACACCCTTGAGAGCGCCATCTTCACAGCAGGAGGGGTCGAAAGAAGGCGGGGGAAAAGAGGTCGTCTTCAGGTCAAAGTTCACTGTTCGTCGCGTTCGTTCGAGGACGCATGCGCCTTCCCTGAGCGCCGATTGGTAGCCATAGCCCGCTTGGCTCGCGCCCAATCCGAGCGCGGGAAGTACTCAAAGGCTAAGTGCGAACAGAGGACCAGGATTGGACACAGCAGCACTTCCTGTTTTAAAGGCGCCGGGAACGGGCTATAACTGAGGGAGTGAGCGTTTATGCCGGTGATCGGGGTTTGTAATCCCGAGGACGCCCTCTCTTTGAAGGGCGTAGTGACCCTTCACGATTCCCTGGGGCCTCAGGGCTTCCCAGCGCCGCGTTTGCCCTCGGCCTTTACCCGGCACGCCGGGGCTTTGACCGTTCGGTTTCCTGTGTCAATCTGACAGTGCCTCAGGCCACGGCGCCTCCTGGGGGTGGGAGGACCGCGGCGCTCTCTAAGGGACGCGGCTTGAGTAGGCCGGGAACTGTCCACTTTCCAGTCACCCTCTCGCGGTGAAGAAGGTTGCAGGCCTGGGACAGGCCCCTGTGCGGACTAAGTACGCTTTTTCCTTTTTTTTTATTTTTTATTATTCTGGCGTTTCTTGAACTAGATTTGTGGGAAAATGCCTTTTGTTATGCGCCTACTAAAGACCAAGTTTGGTCCACACTAAAATGTTACTTTTTTGAGGGGCTTTCTCTGACCAGTCTATCTATAAAGTGGTGCTCACAAAAAGGGCACACTTTCCCAGAGTATCTCTTGTGCTTTTTTGTAGCACTTATCACTTGTTTATATATTTGCTTCCTTGTTTGACTGGCTACCTGACCTCGACTGAGGGCAAGCATTTTCTTTGCTTTGTTCACTGCTGTACCCATAACACTAGGTGCCATACCTAGCACATAGTAGGTGCTCAGTAAACGTTTCTAAATAAATTAATGCTTCAGACTGGGAAGGATTCCCAGAAGTGGCACTTAACTGCCTCCAAGAGTTAACAGTCCTCTTGGGTACATATGCATATTTAACATCCATGGAGAGTGACAGAGCATCCCATTTGGGAACAATGGATCTAGGTTCAAATCTTAGGAGTGCCACTTCTTTTAGTGTATGTGACCTTGGATAATGTCACTTTACCTCTGAATTTATTTCCTCTATAGTGGTACCTATCTTATAAGAATTCTGTGAGCATCCAAGGAGAAAGTAGTTGTGAAAGTTCGTACACCTATATAATGTACTATGTGTTACGAAGCTTTATATTAGCACAGGCTGTTTGTGATTGTACCACTTGTGTAGTCAGAAGAAATGTTCTAAAAATATGATCCTGGAGTGTTTGGATTTCCACAAGTTTGGGTAGATAGGATGGGTGGGATAGAAAGTTGATTAAGACATGGTCTTCATCTTCAGGTAGTTTCAAAGTCATCTCAACTACTATGTCTCTCAAGAATATCCAGCTCTAAAATTCTACCAGCCTGGGCAAACAAGCAAGACCCTAACTCTACAAAAAAATGTTTAAAAACTTAGCCAGGTGCATTGGCACCACTCTACAGTCTCAGCTGTTCAGGAGGCTGAGACAGGAGGATCTCTTGAGCCCAGGAGTTAAGGGCTGCAGTAAGCTATGATGACACCACTGCGCTCCAGCCTGAACAGCAAGGTGAGACCCTGTCTCTAAATAAATAGATAAAATAAAATTCTAGAACACGCTTGGAATGGAGGGGACAAAATCAGAGACAGTTTTACAGAGAAAATGGGAAGGAACTATGCCTTGGAGGATGGAGTAGAGGGAAGGCATTTTGTGTAGTAAAGGAATTTGGCAGGAACACAGGAATTCATTCATTCTTCAATATTTGTTTAGTGCCTCTCTCTCCATGCCCTCTCCCCATAACACACACACACACACACACACACACACACACACACACACACACGAAGTCTTGTTGGTTCTACCTCTAAGTATTTCTTCAATCAGTCAGCTTCTTTCTATCTTCTCTACCATTATCCTGGTCTAAACTACAAGCATTGTTTTCTCCCTCCCTTTATTTTTATTTTTTTGCTGTTGTTTTGTTTCATTTTTTTGAGACAGGGTCTCGCTCTGTCTCCCTCGGTGGAGTGCTGTGGCATCATCATAGCTCACTGCAACCTCAAGCTCATAGGCTTAAGAGATCCTCCTATCTTAGCCTCCTGAGTAGGTGGGACTACAGGCACACACCACCATGCCCAACTAATTTTTTAATTTTTTCTAGAGATGGAGTCTTGATATTGCTCAGGCTGGACTCAAACTTCTGACCTCAAGCAATCCTCCCACCTCAGCTTCCCAAAGTGCTAGGATTGTAGTCGTGAGCCACCTTGCTCAGCCTCCCTCCCTTTAAACATCCCCTTTATAGCAGTCTACTTTTAACTGTGAGAGAAAGAGAGAGAGAGTGTGTGTGTGTTTATACATAGAAATAGTATATGGGTATTTTTTTTAAGATGCAGGGTCTGGAAATGTTGCCCAGATTGGCCTCAAACTCCTGGGCTTAAGCAATCCTCACCTTCTCAAGTAGCTGGGACTACAGGTTTATGTCATTACACCTGCCTAGTATATGGTATTTTTTTTTTTTTTTGAGACAGAGTCTCACTCTGTTGCCCTGGCTAGAGTGCCATGGCGTCAGCCTAGCTCATAGCAACCTCAAACTCCTGGGCTCAAGTGATCCTCCTGCTTCAACCTTCCAAGTAGCTGGGACTACATGCATGCGCCACCAATTTTTTTGTATATATTTTTAGTTGTCCAGCTAATTTCTTTCTATTTTTAGTAGAGATGGGGTCTCACTCTTGCTCAGGCTGGTCTCAAAGTCCTCAGCTCAAACCATCCGCCCGCCTCGGCCTCCCAGAGCGCTAGGATTATAGGTGGGAGCCATCACGCCCGTCAAAACAGTAATTTCTGATTGAAGAATCTCTCATATTTGGAAACTAAACTCTAAAATTTCTTGCCACTGAAGCTCCCAGTTCACCACTACGCAACACCCACATTTTCTCACTCCTTCTAGTTACAGTGAAAGGGTACTCCTCCTTCCAGTTAATGCCAATCAGTGTAACACGGGTCTGGAACCCATTTCTTACCACTTTCTAGAGAATCTCTGATTTATATCTTCTGCCCCTTTCTCTTTATTCTGATTATTAAGAAAATCATCTTCAAGCCCGCATTTCCTTCCCAGAAACTACCCATTTTTAATTCCCCCTTACCAAAAAAAAAAAAAAAAAAAAGCTCTCTAAACTTTATGTTTCTATTTCTTTAGCTTTAATCCAAACTACTCCACTGAAACTATTAACACCAAAGTCACCAATGTCCTTGTCATTTAATTCAATGGATTATTTTGGTTCTTTCTTAGGCATTACCACAAAAGCATTTCACTCCATGCCCACTCCCCTCATTTTCACCTTTTGCAGGAAGAGGTTCATGACACTAACCTACTGTTTAAAGAACACTTTCATTTCAGTAAATATATTTCAACATAAAAGAAACTATTCCTAGCGCTCTGGGAGGCCGATGCGGGTGAATCGCTCAAGGTTAGGAGTTCGAAACCAGCCTGAGCAAGAGTGAGACCCCCGTCTCTACTAAAAATAGAAAGAAATTAATTGGCCAACTAAAAATATACAGAAAAAATTAGCTGGGCATGGTGGCGCATGCCTGTAGTCCCAGCTACTCCGGAGGCTGAGGCAGGAGGATCGCTTGAGCCCAGGAGTTTGAGGTTGCTGTGAGCTAGGCTGATGCCACAGCACCACTCTAGCCTGGGCAACAGAGTGAGACTCTGTCCCCCCCAAAAATAAGAAACTATTAATGCGTATAGTAGCCTGTGAATAATAAAACTTTGGACATTTGAATTTTTTTTTTCTTTTTTTGAAATAGGGTCTTGCCCTGTCACCCAGAGAGGAATGCAATGGCACAATCATAGCTTATTATAACCTCAAACTCCTTGCCTCAAGTGATCCTCCCCCACTGGCCTTCCAAAGCACTAAGATAACAGGCATGAACCACCGTATGGGGCCCTGAAATTCTTATCTTAATACTTTTCCATATTTTAAAAAACTTTTATGAATATTTTATAGTAAAAAATACACTTTTGATTTTTAAAAAGTCAAAGGACAATGAATATGATTAATTGTAAGAAAGAGTAACTGGCAAGTTGTAGAGCCGAATATACACTTTTTTTTTTGAGAGGGTTTTGCTCTGTTGCCTGGGTTAGAGTGGCATCAGCCTAGCTCACAGCAACCTCACACTCCTGTGCTAAAGCAATTCTCCTGCCTCAGCCTCCCAAGTAGCTGGGACTACAGGTGCGTGCCACCATGCCTGGCTAATTTTTTCTATTTTTAGTAGAGACGGGGTCTCACTCTACTCAGGGTGGTCTCAAACTCATGACTTCAAGCTATCCTCCCACTTCAGCCTCCCAGAGTGCTAGGATTACAGGTGTGAGCTGTTGCGCCCGGCCTGCATATACACTTTTATCATAAACAAGCAAGTGACACAAATATATAAGATGACATGAGAATTTATTTTTTAAATATATAATATGTAAGATGATATGAGAATTTGTTTTAAAATTCCAAGTTATATTCTCAAATAGCTTTTATTTTCCTTTCTTATTTTTTATTTTTAATTGACACATAATAACACATAATTTTATTTATTTATGGGGTACAATATGATATTTTGATATTCAAATAGTTTTAATTCAGGCATCTAAAAGGTAACAGAATTACTTACTAGGATGATACCCCTGCCTCATCAAGGAAAATGTATTTTTAGTATTCTCAGTATATTTAGTAAAAGTAAATATTTTTTAGAAAGATTCCTATTACAAGAGGTTGCAACAAAACTACAACAAAAAAGATAATGCTTTAAAAAGCTGACCTTTAAGCCGGGCGCGGTGGCTCACGCCTGTAATCCTAGCACTCTGGGAGGCTGAGGCGGGCAGATCGCTCAAGGTCAGGAGTTCGAAACCAGCCTGAGCAAGAGTGAGACCCCGTCTCTACTATAAATAGAAAGAAAGAAATTA
>CAUYRT010064445.1:0-14976 GCA_963574885.1 Lepilemur ruficaudatus
ACTACTCAACTACAAAAAACAATGGTGATCTAACACCTCTTATATCATCCTAGATAGAGCTGGAACTCATCCTTCAAAGTGAAGTATCACAAAAATGGAAAAACAAGCACCACACGTACTCGCCATCATATTGGTACTAACTGATCAACACCAATGTGCTCACATGGAAGTAACATTCATCAGGTGCCGGTCAGGTGGGAGGTGGGGGGAGGGGGGTATACTCACAACAAATGAGTGCGGAGTGCACTGTATAGGGGAAGGGCATGCTTGTAGCTCTGGCTTGAGTGAGGCAAATGCATTACATGCAACCAACATGTTTGTACCCTTATAATATTCTGGAATAAACAACAACAACAACAAAGAAATAGGGTTACATCTCTACATCACACATTTCTGTTCCAAGTGCCTAATGGTTTAATGACTCAATGTAAGAATTGTCACTATATAATTCAAATATAAAATGTGACAGAATAGGTATATATTGATGTCTAGGGTGGGAAAGAGAGAAAAAGGTCCAAAGACCAGGAACTATAATCAACCAAACTACATCAGTGAAAAGTTGCATGAAAAATTAAATTCATATTAGTGAGCACACGTTATTTTTATCAGTTATGGTCACTAAATGCATTAATTCTTCAATCTTTGTCTTTTGGAGTCTGTGTGATGAAGATATATTCTCATTAAAACAGTCCTATTAACACAAGTCTCATTGGGATTGATTTTGGCTATTGCTTCATGCTGCATTACACTGTATCAGGCAGTACTTTAACACATTAGGAATATTTTGAATAAATTTTGCTTATTTAAATTCTGCAATTTGGCAGTCAATCTTTAAGAAAACGATTTTTCTTCATTCTAAGAAGCCTCACATGGTATCAATAAGGCTTTTTTACACTTTGGAGTAAAAAAGCATTTTGTTCTATGCTACTCATTGAACAATTGTGAATTTTTCAGCTTTTTTACAATTTTATATAGTATTCATTCTTAATAAAACAGTGCCCTTGACAGCATCTCCAGAAAAAAAAATCTGTATGAATAATGGAGAAGGATATGTTCACTGCAGTTGCTGTACTAAAGGAAGGGTTGGAACTTTGTTTAGTAGAATAATTTCTTGATAATTAGTCAATTATATATAATTGATATAAATAATATGTAAATATGTTTTTATCAAATATTGCAAAATATGGAAATTGTTAGCTGTAAATCTTTATATTACATTATAGAATATTACTATATTACCCATTTAGCAACAAGATGGAAAACACTTTATTTTTAAATTTTGTTCTCAATTCCAGACAATACTTTGAGAAGGAAAATGTTCCCAGAAAGCTCTATTCTATAACTAAAGCAAATCTTTGATTTAAGCAAATTATTTTGAGAATTACCAAGTTGAATATAAAGGCAGTATTTTACTTTAATTCAATAACATTTTAATTGACTATTCTCTAAAAGAGACCATGTTATCATTTTTTGTGTGGTAAGAACATTTAGTTTGAGATCTTTCTTAACAAAAGTTGTTAGTGTATGATACAGTATTGTTAATTATAAGCATTAACTATAAGCATTCTATTGTACAGCAGATCTCTAAAACTCGTTCATTTTGCATAACTGAAACGTTATGCTCACTGAACAGCACCTTGTTTCTCCCGCCCCTCTCCCAGGTACCATCATTCTACTCCATGCTTCTATAAATTTGACTATTTTAGATACCACATGTAAGTGGGATGATGCAACATGTGTCCTGTGTGATGCTTATATCACTTAACACAATGTCTTCCAGTTTCTCTCAAGTGGTCGCAAACGGCAAGAGTTCCACACTGCTGCGACTCCTATTCTGCCATGGTGCTGTCATCCAATCCCAAATGTTGAAATTTTTTGTCCACATCCACTTTCCTCCCACCAAGCACCCTTTCCTTAATCCCTGTCAACCACTAATCTATTTCCCATCTCTATCATTGTTATCATTTCAATAATGTTATATAAATGGAATTATATAGTATGTAACTTTTTGAGAATGGCTTTTTTTGACTCGGAAAAATTCTCTGGAGATTCACCCAGTTTGTTGTGTATATGAGTAGTTTATTTTATTTTTTTTTTTTGCAGAGTAGCAATCCATGGTATGGACGTACCACAGTTTGCTTAACCAGTCACGTGTTGAAGGTAAACTGGATTGTTTCCAGTTTGGGGCAATTACAAGTAAAGCTGCTCTAAACATTTATCTGTAGATGTTCTGTGAATATAAATCTTTATTTCTTTGTAATAAATGCCCAGGGAACCATTGCTGCATCCTATGACAGCTGTATGCTGAGTTTTTTAAGAAACCTCCAAATTGTTTTTCAGAGGGTGTGCCTCTTTACATTGCCCCAGCAACGTTTGAGTGATCCAGTTTCCTCACATCCTTATCAGCATTTGGTGTTGTCAAAAATTTTTGTGTTAGCTATTTTTATATGTGTATGTGATATCTAATTGTACATATAATTTGACTTTCCCTAACGACTAATGGTGTTGAACATATTTTCTTGTGCTTATTTGCCATCTGTGTATCTTCAACAAAATAGCTCTCAATATATTTTGCTCATGTACTACTTAAATTTGTTGTGTTTATACTGTGGAGTTTTTGATATGTTTTAGAAAATAGTTCTTTGTCAGATGTGTGATTTTTTGAGTATTTTTCCCAGTCTGTAGCTTATCGTTTTTCAATCTCTTCATAAGGTCTTTCTAAAAGCATAAGTTTAATTTGATGAAGTCTAAAGTAACTAGTTTTCTCTTGAAGGATATGGCACTGTGGTCAAATCTCAGAACTCTTTGTCTAGACTTATATTTGAGGAACTTTTCATTTGTTTATTTTTTCTAAAAGCTTTATTTTTATGGCTTCATTTTAAGTTCATGATCCATTTTGTGTTATGTTTTCTATAAGGTGTAAGACAGGTTGAGCACCCTGCCCCCGCCTCCATAGATGTTCAATTTCTCCAGCACCAAGGTTTGTTGGAAGGGTCGCTAACTTCAATTGAACTACTTTAGAACGTTTGTTAAAATTCAGTTGGACATATTTATGTGGGTCTACTTCTGGGTTCTCTATTCTGTTCCATTGCTTTTTGTGTCTATGCCTGCACCAGTACCACACAGTTTGGATACTGTTGCTATATATAATAACTATATATAACACAACTGTATCTTTAATGCCTCTTACCATATCTGACAAAGTATTTTTAATATTAATATATTGGGGAAAGTTTTATATAAATGAGTAAAAACGTAAAGTTCTATATTAAACATTTTCTATATTTACACTATAATTATACCCATTTAAAATTATGTTTGTTTTCAGAAAATATTTGTAATGCGTACTATTGGTCAGCCCTATTGCCATTCACAGCAATTTTTAAATTCTTACTAAATATCTACAAGAGTATGTCATTATTTTGTTTTACTTGTGAGAAAACTAAAACTTGAATATTTAAAGAAATTCATGTGAAATCACCCAGATTATTGATAGCAAACTTGATTTTATATCTAGGTCATCTGATTCCAAATGCAGAGACATTTTTGACTAGGACAAAGGTAAAGATTTCAACATATTTGTAAAGAATGTTCTATGAATGACATAATTTTTTAATTTAACTTTTAATTTTTAATTTTAATTATTAAGTTCATTTTTGGATTTATAAATTCTTTTGTATTGCATGAGATGGGATAGCGTAGAGATTTTTTAAGCCAAAAATTCATCTTTTAAGTCACTTTTTTTGGATTACTGTTGTAAAGATGGTTATTTTTACACTGAAAAACTATTGTTCAGAAATAATCGCAAATCAGTATTCTTTTTTCTGTTGTTACTACCACTATGGACTGCTTCCACTGTTTTTTTTTTTTTCCTTATACTTGCAATGGAAACTAAAATTATACTTTGCCAGTATCACAGGATTAAAGAATTCTGGAGAGAGATGATTATGTTTAATGACAGAGGTGGAAATACATTTATGTTTAATTTCAGAATATTATGAGGGTACAAATATTTTGGTTACATGATTTGCTTTTGTGCAGTTTGAGTCAAAGTTATATGTATGCCCCTCACCAAGATAATGTGCATTGTACTCATTATTTATTAGTTCTATGACTAGGAACTTTTAAGGATTTGTGATGCAATGTAAACATTAATCAATTGTGAATGACTTGTACTTGGATATTCTTACTCCATTCTTGGATGATTATAGTGGTAGCATTTTCTGTTTAAGAGCTTTGATATTTCCCTTTTAGGAGTAATGTTAATATTGTATTATACACATGATTAACTGAATGAAATATATGCTGTGTATTAACTTCATTTATAGCTATATCCTTGTAATATATTTTAAAAGAATTGGTTAGCTTTAAATAAAATTTGATTCGTTGTTGAAATATCAACATGCATTAAAAAATCCATTCTGCTCCCTTGAAATAATGTTTAATGTTATTTTAATGTTTTTTTATAAATAACATAAAATGGTGTTATTTTAACATTATAATGTTATTTTAATGAAATAATGACTGTTTTCTTATGCTCATTTTTGTAATTTACTGAATTTCAAAATTATACATACTTCATGGAATGAAGAATTAGTTTATGGGAATATGAGTTCTTCATTAATCATGCATAACCACGTTATTAGTATTTTTCCACGAAGTGTGCTCTTAAGTAATTCAACATAATTTGACTAATTTTATAATGATAATAATATTGCCATAGAAGCTTTCTTTAAAGCACATATTTGAAATACATCTGTTGTACTGGAAGAGCTTTATGACACAAAATATTAGATACTAAAGGAATATTTTATCATTAGTCTTAATTAAAATCATTTCTAGTCTGGTTGTTAATAAGTGAGTAAAACTCAATTACTGACAATATTAGCCCTTCACTATCTACAAAAGGTGGTAGGATTTACCACTGGGCAGCTGTTTAAATGAAAATACGTCATTATCATTTAAAGGTGGTCAACATGCAAAGGATATAGTCAATGAGTTAGACAGACATGCAGACAATCATTCTATAGGCTGCGTGTGTTGAGTTAGGAGTTTATACTCTGAAGCCATATGGCCTGGTTGCAAATTTCAATTTGACTTCTTGTTAACAGTATGACCACAGATAAACCAATTAAACTTTCTGTGTCACAGTTTTCTCATCTATAAAATTGAGCAATAATAATGCCTTTTTCGGAAGATTGGTGAATTAAATAATTTAATATTTGGAAAATGACCCCCTACATAAAAATATAGTAAATAAATATGTGTAGTGGTTGTTATTAATATAATACATAATTGAAGATATTATTCTATTTATGAGTTTATATTGGATTAGGAGTGATTAATCATTTTTTCATGTTAATATTTGGTTTTGAGATTTTTTTCTGAGTATAATATCCCTATTTTGGGTAGGTTATTATAAATACTGCTTAACTTTTAAAATATGCAACATAAACTACAGAAAGAAAGTTTTAGCAATCCATGTATGCCTATAGGAGAAATACCTCTATATAATTAGAGGCTTCCTGGGCATTTCACCTCTGTAACTAAAACAATTATCTAAACTTGTAAAACACTGTATGGTCATGTCTGGCAGGAACAGACCCTGAAGGACATAACAGAAAATGTGTACTGAATGTAAGACTATTTTTATTTCTTTCAAAAGTATTTAGATTTTTTTTTTTTTTTTGCCTTAGAAGTTGTTCTTAGGGGGAATAAAAGTCTACATTTAATTAAAAATGGCCTTTAAGGTATTTTTCAGAAATATCTATAAATGTGGGGCACTGTTCTGAAGAGAGTCCTTTGTGGTAATTATATTCTCCATGAGTGCTGATTGAACTAATTAAAAATTGCAAGTCCTATCAAGATTATTTATTGAAATCTATCTGGCAGCTTCTGTTCCTGAACGTAGCTCAGTAGTTTATTCTTTTGTGCTCATTTAAGAACGGTAGAGGTGATTCAAGTAAGGAATGAAAGAAGTTGAGAGATGTTTGATAAACAGATAAAACCGTATCTGATTTTTTGTACCTCAGAAAGTAGACTCAATGGCTAAATCCACAGAGTGAAAAATAGCCTTTTAAATCATCTGGTAATTTAATTTGTATGTTGCTTTTATTATCTGGAAAAATACATTAGGTAACAACTATTCAGCACCCTATTCTAATTTCTTCTTATCAGTTCCGTCTGAAGGAAAATCCAAAGTTAATTTTTGATATATGAGTGGTGGTCAAAAGAGATTCATTACGGAGCTAGTTATTGAAATTTTAGAAACAATTGTATTAAAATCAGGCCCTAAATTGTAGGATATGAATAAATGCTTGGTAGTCTCTTCGCAGCGGGTGCCTTCTGTATTTCTCTTCTGTCACTGTTAGCTCAAGACACAGAAAATTGTGCAGGGAAATATGATCAGGGACTTATCAAAGTGAAGAAAATATGGAATGAATCAGACTGGGATGGTAATATCCGCTGTGCTGCTTAATAGTTCTATGAACTTGAGCAAGAAAATCAGTATTTCTGAATTTCCACATCTCATTTGCAAAATGGAGTAATAACATACATCTTGAAAAATTATACGAATAATGAATATTATGTGTATAGAAGAGTTCCTGCGAGGGCAAAACTCAACTCATTTTCAAAGGAGATCCTTCTAAAAAGTAGAATTGCTAAAAAAAATAAATAAACAAACTTCCTCATGTGCATGCCCACTTATTGGGAATACTGAAAAGGAATTCACGCTTTAGAAAGAGGGCTTGTTGGGTTAGCTTCAGGGATCCTTTAGTCCTGATATTCATTTGTGATCAGAGTGAAACATGAAATTGATTGAATTATTTATATTTGTGATAGGGTGTGGGTAAGTGTTAGATATTGTTGCTTCGAATATTTATTTTTATACTTCTGCTGACAAAACTAACCAGAAAATTAGAAATACTCCCTTTCCATTGATGTAATAGTGCCATTTTTATTCTTATGGAAACTTGTAAAAATATGATTCTAGAGGATGTAATTGACAAATCAAGGCACAGATGGTGAATTACTCATGCTGTGAGTCATGAGATAAAATAGGAAGTAGACTGCTTTGCCTTCATTCCACAATATTTGTAAATAGTTTCCAAAAGTTATTGCAACTGCACAAAATCAATTGTGTGTTTTTTGTTTTAAATTTATTTGGCCTTACCTTCAGGTCATCAGTGTCATTACATCTATTGATTAAATATGCCTATTCTGTCTTCCCCTGAGTACCTGCCAAATGCAGAAAAAAGAAAAAAAAATAAACCTGAATTATCAATCAAAGATTCTCGTAAAAGTCAATTCAAAATGTGATACAAATGAATTTGGTTATGTCTCGAATTATGTTCAAGCTGTTTTTATAATCCTAAGGATTCACCTAGAACCTTATCCTAGAGGCTTTTCAAGCAACTGCCATGTGTAAATCCATAATACATGAAACACTTAAGAGCAAGAAGCTCATTTTCAGAGAGAAAACAAGTAGTTCCGGATGAATTTCTGAATTTGAATAAAATGAATGAGAGGGGTGTTATGAAAACTACTATCGTTAGCCTGTACTACACTAAGTGAGAGGGAAGGAAGATCTGGACTGTTATCTCTTGGCCATCACATTTCTGAAGAAAGTATTTCTTAATAAAACTGGCAACATTCAAGATTTTTTGTATGTGAAAAGTAGTCTGTCGATAAATACAATTCTATTAAACTTGGAAAAATTTTTGAAAAGTCACTTGAAATATTTTCTTCTTATGCTAGTTCAATATTTACCTCCTCTCCCTACATAGATAGCACCTACAAGTCACAGCTTTTTGACAATAAGTATAGGCTAAATGGCTAAAATTTATTGTCTAAGGAAAGGAGAGGGCAAATGCCACTTAGAAAAAATAATTATTTAACCTTGATTATCAAATTAGAGATTTATAGTTCATTGTAAAAAAAAATGAATGGAGAAAAAGAGAATGTGTACACACTAACACGATGGTGTTCAAAGAACTGATTCCAAAAGCAAATGGAAAGAACTTGTCTAAATGATGGAGAGACTATCTGGAGCAAAACTAGTTATTTTGTGGAATTAATAACCCTTTTGGGGAAGAAGTTTGAATACTTTCTGAAAGACTTCATGAGATTAAGTTATCTTTTGGTAGGTTGAATTTATTTAGAGAGCCAAATTTCAATCTTGTGAGAAGCCTAATAACCTTCAACCAGATATTCCCTTTCTTATATCTCATCAAAAACTGCTCTCTAGTCATGTTTTTTTTTTTATTAAAATTCCCCAATTTAAGGGAATGTTTGAATTAAATTTTGTAGTAATCTTCCTTCTTGTAGCAAGCTTGAAATGAAGAAATCACTGGCACAAGCTCACAATCTGGTGTTAAGCAAGAAGGCAGGAATCAACGCAGCTTTCCCTCAACTCTAGTGAAAATAGCATTCAAGCAGGAGGTGGCGAGACCCAGGTGAGGCGAGATCCTTTTTAAGGTCCTGATTGGTTCTTAAGATGGAACTCAACATGAATACAACAGTGAATGCTAGGAATTTCAGATGGGTTCGGGGGAAGGAGAAAGCAGAAAGAGCTGGCTTCTCACTTCCAATTTGGAACTCTGAGAGGAATTCTGTTCAGGGTGCTCTGTGCTAAAGCAGGACCAATAGAAAAGTAAACAAGACGTTGCAGAAATCTGCAAAGATGACACAAAAGAGAGCAAACCAGCGGAAATTCATTCAGCACTTGCTTTCACAAGGGATTCATCAGTTATTTTTGGCAGAGACCGAAGGAGAGGCAGGGTACTTCATAAGAACGGAATCATGCAGTGTTTGTCCTCCTGTGACTGGCTTATTTCACTTAGACTCATGTCCTCAGGTTTCATCCGTGTTTGTTGCATGTTGCAGACTCTCCTTTTGTAAGGCTGAATAGTATTCCATAGTATGTATACTCCATATTTTCTTTATCCACTCATCTGTTGATGAATATTTAGGTTGTTTCCACATTTTGGCCATTGTGACTAATCGAATTCATAGAATGAAAGAGTAGAACGGTGGTTACTAGGGAATAGGGGGAAGAGGAAATTGGGAGTTACTAATTGTGAGCAAAAAGTTTCAATTAAGGTAGATGACTAAGCTCGAGACATCTGCTGTAGAACATTGTACCTATTGCCAATAATAATGTACAGTACACTTAAAATTGAAGAGAGATCTTATATTAAGTATTTTTTACCACAATAAAATAAAATTTTTAAAATGTCAGAGAGAGGAGTGGAAAAGTCATATAGTGAACAAAGGGAAGCCTCCGGATATGCTCTGATTGGATTTTATTGTCATACGGAAGCTGGGAAGAATCCAACTCTTTCTTTTTGCGTATCTGAGTCATAGTTTTTGCACTTCAAACTATCTTCCTACACATATTGTTTGAGATGAAATTGGATTGTATGTTACTCCTATGTGTTTACATTAGTAATAAGCTAAGACATTCTCTTCATCATGTTTTACTCGCAGTAAGTTTACATTTAAGTGAATTCTCAATGTCTCCAAAATATCCTAAGGTCCCTGGGCTTGTCAGGAAGTGACCTTTCTCATTATCATCTGTGAAGCTGGGAACGCTGGAATCCAGTACTAGTCCAATTTTCCCAAGAAGTCTTTGTGAGCATTGTTCTGTAAAATCAACCTCAATTCCTTAAAAGTTTCTAGTCGTATCTGATTAAATAAGCATCATTATCTAATATGACATTCCAGGAAAGTCCAAGGACTTTCCAAAACCAATCTTTTCAGTTAGATCTGGTAAAAAAAAAAGAGAGCATTTTTTCTCTAGACTTATTCATTCTACATAAATGCAATTTTGTCCATTTTGGCCTGTCTATATCTTTCTATCTTGCCACTCTCTCCCACTACCCTCTGCACTTGGTAATCATTGTTCTGCTCTTTGTTTCTAAGAATTCGTGTTTTTTTAGATTCTACATATAAGTGATATAATGTAGTGTTTTTCTTTCTGTGTCTGGGTTATTGAACTTAACAGAATATCCTCTAGGTTCATCCGTGTTTTCTCACATGACAAGAAAACCTCCTTTCTAAGGTTGAAAAATATTTCATTGTTTATGTACATACCACAATTTTAAAAATTCATTCATCCATCAATGGACACTTCAGTTGTGTCCATTTCTTGGCTATTGTGAATAATGTTGCAACAAATATGGGAGTGTAGATATCTTTATGAGTTGGTGATTTCATTTCTTTTTGGTTTATATCCGGAAGAGAGATTGCTGAGTCATATGGTAGTTCTATTTTTAATATTTTACGGAACTTCTGCGCTCTTTTCCACAGTGGTCGTTCCAATCTATATCCCACCAGTAATGTATAAGGATTCCCTTTTCTCTACAGGCTTGCCAAGAGTTATTTCCTGTCTTTTTGATAAAATTCACCCTAGCAGGTTTTAGATGATATCTCTTGATGGTTTTGATGTGCATTTCTCTTATGATTACTCATGTTGAACATGTTTTCATATACCTTTGTAACTATTCTTATATTAAATTTTCTTATCTGGAACATTTATAAAACAAAATTTAATTTAGAAAAGCATATAAAATAGGATTTCATCTGACTATGTTTTTTTTATTCTACATTCAGATGGATATTCAAGCAGTAGTCAAGCCATGTTAAAAACCAAAAGCACCTCCAGGAAACAAATGATAGTGCCACGAATATGTGAAACACACACTCCGAAGCTATTCACTCTTTTATAGGAATTTTAGGGAAAATAATTGCAGAATACCTCTTCATGATACAGCATCCATTTAGTGCATAAATTATGCCAGGAAACAGGTACTGCTTTTCTTTATGAAATAGTATTTTTTTTTCTTTTTGGCCTTAACAGTCTTCTTTAAGAGAAACAGATTTAAGTAGCAAGAATGCTATTAATATATTGACCAGATTATGAAGGAGAGGTTCAAGAAGTTCAGATTCAAAGGTGAAGACTACAGGAGAATTAGAGCATCTTGGACTATTGTATCTGTAGGGATGTCAAGTTTACTCTGCAACCATGCTTCTTCCTAAGATGTACTGAACATCAACGAAACTGATGAAGATCTGGCATCCACTTCAGTAAGCAATGAGTAGAGTGCAGAGATCAAGAATAAAAGAAACTGGTTAAGGTATGCAAATATACAGTTAGAAGAAACAAGAAATAGTGTTCAATAGCTCAGTAAGATGATTACAGTTAACATTAATCTATTATACATTTCAAAATAGCTAGAAGAGAATAATTTAAATGTTCCTAGCATTAAAGAAAAATAAATACTTAAGGTGATGGATATCCCAATTACCCTGATTTGATCTTTATATTCTTTACATGAATGTATCAAATTATCACATGTGCTCTGAAAATATGTACATCTATTATGTATCAATGAGATAAAATAAAATAAAAGATCTTGAAAGAATAAAAGAAACTGGATAGATGGACCTTTAGGAGCATAGATTTGGTGAACTGTGTTTCCATCAAGTATGTGGTTTTTGTATATTAATGGGAAAATTCAAAATTCATGCCTTGTTGGTAGAAGGGTATTTGTTTCCAGGGACTACTACATAACATTTATGTATTTTTTTTACTACTCCTAAATAACCTGACTTTTTGGTTTTTTGTTTGTTTGTTTTCTTGAGGATGTGAACTGAAGCCACTTTTATTGAGACTCCCAACCACAGCATAAGAAAAGCCATCCCTGAGGAAAACTCTTTAATTTAGAAAGAAGCCTACCATTGAAATGTCACCCTTTTTGCAATAAGCTGTTGACAGCAGCCAAATTGATTTAAAATGGCATTCAAGGAATAATTCAGGAAAAGGACTGGTTGGGTTTAACATAGACATACTTTGGTAAGATTGTCAGAAATCTTCAAACAGTGATATTACAACTTAAAGCTTTAATTATGTGGAGATAGAAAATAAAAAAAACAGGTCATCTGTTCAAGTAGTGCTGGGAAATAATAAAAGTTCTCATTTGACACAATGATGGATATTCTAAAAAAACAAAGAAAAGAAAAATAGAAAAGAATTTTTGGTAGGTTAAAGGAGAGTGCTTCCTTGGGGGATAAATGTGGAAAATATTTGAAAGTCATTCACTGCAAGGAATTCTTACCCTTCAGGATGGAATATTCTATACGAAGAGAAGTCAGTTTAATTTAGCATCTCCCAAATACTTTTAAAACTCTAATTTCATCTGTACATGAGTAACTTTCATCAATATAGCATGAAAACCAAAAATTAAAATGCCAGTTTTGAGTGTTAAGCAACACTGCATCCCGGTTAATAAGAATAAACTCTCCAGCCGAAACTGCCTAACATGTTTCCTCACTTACTGGCTCTCTCTTTTGCTTTTACTCAGTTTGGAATCAATTCTCTTTACTCACCATGGGTATTATACTTCTTGTGTTCCCTGAAATCTCATTTTTGTTTTTATTTTTTTCAGTAAGCAAGTCTGATTCAGAAATCAAAAGGTCAGCATCTCGAACAAACCTTTCTTTTTTTCCCCCAATACATTTTGACAATTTTATTATCTTTCTTCTTATCCAATAAGAAAGTATGTCTCTCATAACTGCTGTTGTGAAGTGTACGGCTGCTTGGTGAGTCTTGCCTGATGAAAATGATTTTTAAGGGTCAATCCAAATAAATTAATATAATATTACTTATTCAGGAAGTAAAACAAAAGGATGAGGTTTTTGATAACATCTTTCTGTGTGAATAACTAATAGCTACCTTTTCTTTCTTTAGCCTTCTGTTTTTGCTCAGCAGATCAAACCAACACATATTTTCAGAATCAAACTAGTAATCAATACTGTTTGAAAAAGGTAATAATAATGAACAAATAGTATAATTAGCCTACATTTTTATATATGTGTATATTAAAATGTTTGTGCATGTGCTTATTTTTCAGATAATGGCAGATAAACGTAATTTCCAGATTTCTTTTTTTTTTTTTTTTTTTTTAGACGAAGTCTCACTCTGTTGCCCGGGTTGTAGAGTGCCGTGGCATCAGCCTAGCTCACAGCAACCTCAAACTCCTGGGCTCAAGCGATCCTTCTGCCTCAGCCTCCCAAGTAGCTGGGACTACAGGCATGCGCCACCATGCCTGGCTAATTTTTTACATATATTTTTAGTTGGCAAATTAATTTCTTTCTATTTTTAGTAGAGACAGGATCTCGCTCTTGCTCAGGCTGGTCTTGAACTCCTGACCTTGAGCTATCCACCCGCCTCGGCCTCCCAGAGTGCTAGGATTACAGGCGTGAGCCACCGCGCCCGGCAACCACAATTGACTTTAAACCATTAAGTTGCTTCCAACTTTTTGCTATTATTAACATGATGAACGTCTTTGTGCTTTTTATAATTTGCAGATAATTTCCTTAGCATAGATTCTAGCAGTGAAATTACTAGCCAAAGTCACACTGTCAGTAAATAGTAGGGCCTGGATAAAAGGATTCATGAGTCAGCGTGTCCTGGTTCACAAGGGCTGGTTGTTAAACTTTCAGGAATTTTCTAAGCCAGTTGTTTGACAAAGCCATCATTAAAAGTTAAAGTTTATAAATGCACAATTAAATAAATTTTATTAAAACAAAAACAACAACAAAAAGAAGCTAGAACTTCATATTGTCATGCCAAGTTCAGTGTGCCACAAAGAGGCAGAGAAATACATTCAGCAAAAAGGAAAAAGAGATAAATGATTAGTTATAATTCTTTGGATAGCTAGATAAATATTGACTAAGAGTGCCTATGAAAAAGAAGCATTCAGATCTGCCTGGAAAAATTAGCTTCCCTCCCCCCCTCCGGCGCCCTACTGTTCAGCATCTCTGCATCGAGAATCTGGCTCCGTTATTTCTCTCAGTGGGAGCTGCCATTTTAATGACTCAGCACAGCACTTGTTCAGCGGGAGATCCTGCCTCAGGTGGCAGATCGGGCCTGGGAGAATTGAGGTCTCATTTAAACGAAGTCGGAAATTTCCCAACTTGTTTTAAAGTGAAATAGATTTGTAAAAATAACAATAATAATTATTTGACAGTGCTGTAATAGCTCCCAGATCAAAATTTAACCTTTAAAGTAGAATCCATCCTTTTCCTTTTCCAAGGAAAACTAGCTTTCCACTTCTCTGCCCGGCGTTTCCAACCCGAGTTGGAACATTTACCAGCTCAGATAAGCCTTGTATAAGTGAATCAAACAGCAGCACAATAATTTGTTTCTTTGAGTTTGTGGGTTTTGTTTTTTTAAATATTTGTTATAGTTCACATATTAGCCATCTATATACATTTTAAAAAGTAATTTTATCTTCTTCATACTTTAAGTCTCTAAAAAAATATGTATAGAACCCAAATCTCTTCATTTGGGGTAAATTGTTGACACTTTTCTAGGTAATTTATATCATTTTTTTAAAAAATTGCCCTCGTGAGGGTTTATTTTATTTTTTAAGGATTGGGGTGTAATTTACATACAGTGAAATGCACCAGTCCTAACAGGGCTCGCTAACTCCCTCAGTCAAAGGTCCATCTGGCCAGCTGTTATCTCCCATTTTGCCAAGTCCCATCAGATTAGCCCTGGCCCATGCCCAAGCCCATTCTCCTCTGGGGATCTCCTCTGTGTTGGGCCTCTGTGGAACTCCTGTTCATCCTCAAGGTCTCCTGGTATGATCTCTCCACCATGTCATCTGAACTCAGACCTGCTTGCGTCTCACCCCAGTGCATCGTTCATGGATGCAATGTACTGAATGTTTGTGTCCCCCAAATTTATATGTTAGGACCCTAATCCCAGAGTGATGGTATTTGGGGGTGGGCCTTTGGGTAGTGATTAGGTCATAAACATAGAGCCCTCATGAATGGCATTAGTGGCCTTAACTGTCAGCTTTCTTTCTGCCATGTGAGGATACAGCAAGAAGTTGGCAATCTGCAACCCAGAAGAGGGCTCGCACCAGAACTCGATCATGCTGACACCCTGATCTTGGACTTCCCAGC
>CAUYRT010064446.1:0-15098 GCA_963574885.1 Lepilemur ruficaudatus
GATATCTTTCTATATACTAACTTGGAAATGTTTGTTGCTTGAGTTGCGGGACATGGACATCCCAATAAACAAACTAAAATGAAAAGAAAAAATTGCCCCCAAATTCAGAAATGCTAGTTTTTTGAAAACTTCATATCTCATCTGAAGTGAGATGAAGCACAGTTGGTTTTCAGTGTTTGAGATGTCTTCAGAAATTTCGGATGGTTGTCACTCTTAACAAAAGAAGAAAGAGAAGGATCTAGCAAGGAAGAGGAGGGTGCTGAGGGACCAGTGACAGGAGGTGGCAGGGAAGAGGGCCAGTCAGGAGTAGGAATTAGAATTACTGGGGCTTTTTTAAAATAGAAATTTGAGAAAATACAAGTGTTGATGTGACAAGCCAGCGTGTGTTTGTGATGGCGAGTTCTGTGTCAGTTTGGAGGGTGTTTGGATGAGAATAATATTTCCATGAGTAAACTCTGAGTAAACACATCACCCCCATAATGTGGGGGGGCTCACATTCAGGTGACGTCTGAACAGAGCACACAGGCTGTGTCGGAGGGGACTCCCAGCAGGCTGCCTTCAGACTGGAGCTGCACCGCCAGCTCTCCTGGGTCCCCAACCTGCCGACCACGCGTCAGGTCCTGTGCATGGCACATTCGCTCGCCTCCACAATCACATGACTCAATTCCTTGTAATAAATCTCTTAATAGACATATCTGTGTCTGCGTGTCTGTGTCCATCCATATTCTCTGGAGAACTCTGACTAACACAGTATTAGAACCTGGTTTTGACCCTGACTCTCCAGTGACCCCCAACATGATTACAAACATAAATGTCACAAAAAATGTTTAGAGCCACAGAAACTGAGCTTTCAAAGAAAATTTACCATTCGTTCCCTCATTTATCCAAGGATGATTAGTCTGTGTGTAAAATGTGCCTAATTATTCTTAGAGCCGGCAGATGTGATGAATACACCAAACGAGGTCCCCACACCCCGAGTTCCACCGGTTCCAAGCACATTTCTAACTCTGGCGTCCACCCACGTGGAGATGGCCTGTTCTCATGAAGGGCGGAACCATCACAATGTGCTTGCTTTACTGATTCCAAGTCAAACATTTCTGACACGATACAGTTCCTGGAATTTTCTCCGTCCTCGCCGGCCTCATCTGAGCGCATTCCAGTGAGGCCGTGTCCTCTGTGAAGCGTGGCCCCGGGTCAGGCGAGTGGGCCAGTGAGAGCAGGGTACCTGCAGCCTGTGCTTCCAGCGCTGTGTCGGCACAGTCTGAAACCCACGCTAATTTTAAAAAGAGCTTTAAACAGTTGCCAAAAGAAGGGAATTTGTAGTTACTAATAGATTTGTCCTAATACAGTTAACGAATTACTTTTTCTGGAAAGTTAGATTTTATCCAAGGAGTTAAAGTTCGACAACGTGGCCAAAGACCAATAAGCAACTATTAACCTTAGTCTTGACCCATTGAGAAAGGTTTTTGGATACAATGGACAGGAAAGATTAGCCACTTTCCTGACTTTGTCATAGAAACATGTTTCTTGTTACCCAAAATCATCATTTTGTGGATAGAAGGTAAGAACAAGGTAAAGAATTCTTGGTAGCCTGAAACCAAGTGGTGGCTTGATGGGCTCGCATACCTGCCGGCATTACCTGATGGGCCAAGGGCACCTTTGGGAAGCACTTTGGTGAAATCGAGCTGATGTATTTTGGGGGATGGCTGTACCTGTATGGCAACACCCTGGGGAGCTCAGCATTGTGGATACAAAACACGTAGTCACTCTGAACTCAAACAATGCATTCTTAAAGGCAAAACATGTTTAAAGAATAGCCCAACATTGACTGAAACTCTCTAAAAGAACTTTGGGTGAAATTGGCTCAGGTCTAGAAATCTAGGAAAAACAAAATTTGCATTTATGAAGACAAGAACTAGGAAAACCACTTACTGTCTTATATTGGCTACTTAAATGTTACTTATAATCCTCCAGATGGAAGTAGAGTTTAGCCCAAGGAAAATGGCCCAGGATCGTGGCAGTGGAAGTACCAGAATGAATTTCTGGTTTCTGTCATCTCTCAAAAGTTATAAATGGAAAATGTAATTTGTTCTGAATGTGTCACCATTTTTGTTTCTTGGCATGCCTGGTAATTTTTTTGTGTGTGTTGGATAGTTCAAGTCTAAAAATTTTGAATGAATTGTTGTCCTTTAAAGATTCCTGGGCTTGGTTCTGGTGCACAGGTCAATTATTTGTGGTTGAGTTTGGGTCCTTCAAATCTTGGTTCAGTCTTTGTTAGAGCAGGTCTAAATTAGCCACTGATATAGGGATGACCTCACAACTATTGAGGAATGCCTCTTTAGGGCTCTCTGCTGAATCAAGTGATCATCAAAGCCTCTTAACACTGGTAGGTGTGAATTTGAACAATCATCAGCCTTCTGTATGCTTCAGTAGAGCTTGGTTCATGGATTTTCAGCCATTCTTTGCACAGATTTGTAGAAATTTGCCCCCCACATACACATCTTAGTGTTCAGCAAATGCTCAAAGGGATCTTTAGGCAGAATGTTGGAGTGTTTGTATTGGGTAGCACCCTCTCCTCCTGAGTTCTTCTGGAATTTCCAGAAACTTCCAGCTCTTCAGACCCCCCAAGTCCAATCTCTATCTCATCTACTGATATAGGGATGACCTTACAACTATTGAGGAATGCCTCTTTAGGGCACTCTGCTGAATCAAGTGATCATCAAAGCCTCCCCAAAGATACCGTGATCTTGTGCTTAGGATTCCCCTCCCTACAACATGTTCTGAAATGTGCTTCCAGGTGTAAATCCACATAAGGATCCTGTTGTTTCTTAAAGGGATCGTGTGTGGTCCCAGGCGACTGTTGTCCCCTGTCTGTCTGCAAATCCTGATTCATGATTCGTCCACAGGGAAAATGGAAAAGAGCATCTGGATCCCATTACTCCACCATGGAGAGCCAGAAGCAGAATTCTTTCCTTCAGTTTCTAAAACTTAAATTGTAATGAAAAATTTCAAGGAAGTTTCATATATCTTAAATTCATCTACAATCTAGATTTAGCTACACTCGAGGTCTGTCTCTCCTTCTCACTCTCTATCTCTTTCTCTCTCTCACACATACACACGCACATGTGTGCATTACTGAGGCATTTTAAA
Source organism: Lepilemur ruficaudatus (assembly GCA_963574885.1). Classification (NCBI taxonomy): domain Eukaryota; kingdom Metazoa; phylum Chordata; class Mammalia; order Primates; family Lepilemuridae; genus Lepilemur; species Lepilemur ruficaudatus. The sequence goes on from CAUYRT010064446.1 coordinate 3,151, forward strand.
GCAAATTTCTTGATTCCATATGATTTTGCTGCTTTAAATTTAGTATATCCACCTCTAAAAATGTGGACATTTCCTTACTTAGCCAAAATGTCATTATCACATTTATCAAAAAATAACGATATTTTCTTGGTACCATCTGGTATTCATTTCATACTTGAGTTTCTCTGATTATCTCAAGAAATAGGATTTTACTATTGATTTTTTTGAAGCAGAATCCAGAAAGTTCACCCATTTCCTTTGTTTGTTCAATCTTTTAGGGCTACACCCCCCCCATTACTTTTGTTTCTTTTTTCATGACATTGACTTGAAGTAACTTTGTCAGTTGCTTTGTAGAATGTAACTATTTCTGTATTTATTGATTGCCTCGTGTAGCTGTTTAACTTGTTCCTCCATCTTCTGGATTGGCCAATGACCGTGAACCTAAAGCAAGCTCTGAAGGATTGATTAGATCGAAGGTTAACTTTTCAGCGTGCAGAACACTCGTGGGTGACGCTGTGCACTTCCAATGGCATCAGCCGTGCCTGGCGTCCCCTCCTAGTTAGCGATGCCAACATTGATCATTGCTTTAGTGGTGACAGCTTGAATATCCTCCTTTGAAAAGCTTGTCTTCTTTAATCAATTGATGATCCCTGCCTTAATTATTTTGTTAGTGTTGCAAAATGATTTCTTTATTTTCTCATTCCTTGCTTATTAGTTGACATTTTTCTAAAAAAAATTCTCTCATAAGCTAGTGCTTTTACTAACTTGAAGTACCTTTCATATAAGAAGGACAGAAATATGTTTAATTCTGCCCCTTTATTTGCCAAGTTTCACAGTGAGGAGTCGGTGCCTGTCACAGACCCAGGATGCCCTGCCCATGTTCCCTTAGGTCTGGGCATTTCAGGGCAAGCTGATCTTACTCCCAGCCACCAGAATCTGCTGCTCTTTGCCTGACAACCTTCTCTGGTGACCAGGTCTCACTTTCCTTTCATCACTGCAGACCACAGTGCAGGAGATTACTGCCACCTACTCCTCTTTTCCCTGATACCCTTAACCAATCCGTGGCAGGAATGAGTGGACAAAGACCCAAGACCCTTCCCTCCCAGGTGAGATACCTTTGAAGTGCTTGTTCTGGACTGGCTTCCAGAGGTCTCCAGGACTGTTAAGCTGTGGTTGATGATGCGATAGCTGGTTTAGTAATACACAAGCTATAACCTTTCTGAAGCTTTTGCCCTTTCTCCCTCAACTCCCCACTCTTGCTGGGATTGTTTCTCAAATAAACTACACACAGACCCTTATCTCAGGGCCTGTTCTGTGGGGACCCAAACACACAATGCCCTGGTTACCTTCCATGGTAAGCAGTGCCTATGGGTGCCCTCCACTTTTTTTCTTTTTTCTAGCTCTTTCTATTCTATTCTACTTCAAATAGTAATGTTAGAGTAGGAGACCAGGAGACAAGGCTGAGACCCATTGCCGGGACTTGAAAATTGGGCACAGGTGTTAAATTAAACAATCTTAAACAAAAGGGGTTTATAACTGCAGGCAAGAACCAGCTTGCACCAGCTTGTCAGCTGTCCCTGCCACCTTCCATGGACTTTGGCTAATTACAATACCATTTCCATTGTGGTTTTAAAATTTCTCCACCCTTGAAATCATTATGACAGTTCTGCAACAACCACTAAAGTATGAAAATGGGAAGGAAGCCAATTCTAGGAATTACTACATAAATTCTAAGTAAAAGTGAACCCCTTCATCTCGAATACTCCTCCCCTCAGTTAGTAAAACCACAAAAGATCTGAAGCTGCTTCCTCCCAGTGCAGCTGCTCCCTTTCAAACCTGCCTCTCCGTCTGCTGACAGTGCACTGTCACTTTCAGTAAAAAGCTGCACTTGCCTGGCTTACGTGGTGCATCCTGAAATCCTTCTCCCCAGCGATCGCCAAGAACTTGGAAAACCTGCCCTTAGAGGCCGGTGACAATAACCGTCAACTTATGGGCTTTTATATGTTTCTTGTATTTCAGTTTATTATAGTCATTTTGAAGATACTAAAGTTTTCACACTTTTGGTCATTGGCAGCCTTTCTTATGTTATCTTTTTAGTCCTTTTCTCACACATTTAAAATAAATATTTTGTTTTTTAGAGCAATTTTAGGTTCACAGCAGAATTGGGGGGAAAGTAGAGAGTTCCCATACACCCCTGCCTCCTCAGGTGCACAACCTTCCTCCGCTACCCACATCACTGCCACCGTGGCACATTTGTTACAACCAATGAACCTGCAATGCCACATCATCCTCCAAAGTCCATAGTTTATATTATAGTTCACTCGTGGTTTTGCATATTCAATGGGTTTTGACAAATGCATAATGGTGTGCATATACCACAATAGTCTCATACAGAGTATTTCAACTGCCCAAAAATTCTCTGTGCTCTACCTGCCCATCCCTCCCTCCCTCCTCACCCCCAACTCCTGGAAATCACCGATTCTTCTACTGTCTTTATAGCTTTGTCTTTTCCAGAATGTCATATAGTTGAAATCATATAGTATGTAGCTTTTCCAGATTGGCTTATTTCACTAAGTAATATACATTTAAGGTTCCTCCATGTCTTTTCATGCCTTGATAGCTCATCCTTTTGTAGTGCTGGATGATATTCCATTGTCTGGATGTACCACAGTTAATTTTTCTATTCACCTACTGAAGGACATCTTGGCTGCTTCTAAGTTTCAACAATTATAAATAAAACTGCTACTGACATCCTTAGCTGGTTTTTGTGTGGATATTTATATTTGACTCATTTGGATAAACACCAAGGAGTACAATTGCTAGATTATGTGCTAAGAGTATGCTTAGTTTTGTAAGAAACCGGACGACTGTCTTCCAAAGTGGCTGCACCATTTTTCATTTTCACCAGCAGTGAATGAGAGTTCCTGTTGCTCCACATCCTTGTGAGCATTTGGTGGTATCAGCATTTAGGATTTTGGCCATTCTGATAGGTGAGTAGTCATATCTCATTGCTGTTTTAATCTGCGATTCCCTAATGGCATAGGACATTGAGCATCTTTTCATACGCTTATTTGCCATCTCTATATCTTCTTGGGTGAAGTTTCTGTTCATATCTTTCCCTCAGGTTTTTCAGTGTGTTATTGTTGAGTTTTAAGCCCGTTTTGCATGTTTTGGAAAGCAGTCTTTCACCACATATGTCATTGCAAATATTTTCCCAGTCTATGGCTTCTCTTCTTATTCATTTTATTCATGCTTCCTTTTAAAATAAATTTTATTGAAACTTAACACACAAAAAGAAAGACACACAAATCATATGTATACAGCTCAATAAATTGCCACCTAGTGAATTCAGCCTGTGACACCTCAGATGTTCTCAAGAGCCGCTGTCCAAATATAACTGTCGAGGTAACTGCTATATTGACTTTTGTCACCATAGACTGGTTTGTCCTGTTTTTAAACTTAATAAAATGGATTCACCTTATGTCTGGCTTCTTTCACCCGAGGGCGTACGTATCCTGTTTATTCGGGGTTTGGTGTGCAGTGGTAATTCAGTCATTTTCATTGCTGCATTTCACTGCATGAACACAGCACATTGCAGTGACCATGCTTCTGCTGATGGATATTTAGGCTGTTTCCAGGATTTGGCTATTGTGAATAAAATATTAGAAAGAATTTTTGAGGATATACATTTTAATTTTTAATGTGTATTTACCTAGGATAGAGTAGTACAGGTTTTATTTTATAAGAAAATGCAAAATGCTTTTCCAAAGTTACTGTGACATTTTCCATTCCTGCTAACCATGTATTTTGCTTCCATTCATCCTTGTCAACATTCGGTATTGTCAGTCTTTTTATTTTAACCACTTTGGTGGCTATGACATACTAAGAGGGAGCATAGTTTGCATTTCTTGATGAATAATGGTGTTGTGAATTTTTTGATGTTTTTTTTGTTGAAAATCATTTTTTTTACTGAAATTAGTCCAATTATGGATTCTATTCTGTTTCACAATGTGTTCATCTATCCTCATTCAAATCCCATCCTGTCTTGATACGTTGCTTTATAATAAGTGTTGAACTCAGTAGATGTAAGTTGCTCACTGTATAGAGTGTTCTAACACAAAACTATTAGTATATCTCTCTTTATATGGAGTTTCTCACCAAAGTTTTGGAATTTTCTTTTGATATTATCTTGAAAATCTTTTGGTGGATTTATTCCTAATCATTCATATATTATAAATAGCATATTGATTTTCAATTTTATTTTCTAATTGTTCAATGCTTGTACATAAAATCACAACTGACTTTTTATATTGACCTCATATTCCATCACCTTGCAAAAGTCACATATTAGAATTTAATTTTTTTGGTAAGTTCATTTGAAATTTCTACTTATAAAAACATATTATCTGTCAATAAAGACCATTTCACTTTTTCTTTTTCAATCTCTACATATTTGTCATTAAGATTTTCCAAAAGTGATATTGGGATAGAAAATTATGTCAGAAATGCTGACATGCTGTCAGGTTTGGCCAGAGACATCCTACTCCCGCCTAGGAAACTTTAGGTTTTGTTTGTTTTCCTCATACATGAGTCAAATATCTCAGTTTTTTATGTGACTATTTTGTGGAAGAGAGAGATTAAGTAATGATCCAAGTCACATGAATATCGAACTTCTGGGCTGGGGTTTGGATGGAGGTCTTTCTAATCGCAAAGCCATGATGCGTTAGAACCACTGTGAATAGTGAATCTGTCATTTGTTGTAACAGCCATTTTCTAAGTTGTGTATCTTACAGGCATACTTGCTGCCTTCTGTATCGCTGACAAAAAACTGAGACGGCATAAAGGCCTCTTATCATACTGACATTAATCAATGTATGATATTTAACCAGCGATAAATCCACCCCAGCAGACATCAACATTCCTTCATGGGCCTCACATTTAATCATTACTGGCAAAAGACCTTTGACATGACCGAATAATTAATAAAACAGACACTACACGATAAGCACCCACCACGTGGATATGTGAGCTCTGACTTGCAACATCAGGTAAGATCCTTGCAGTCGAGTTATGCAGAGTTTGGACGTGGGACAATCATGGCCACATTAGTCCGATGGGCTACTGGGAATTCTTCATCCACCTATTAATTTTTGATTTGTGAAAGGGCGCTTATCAAATGCCTTTTGGGCATCTACTCAGCAATGAACATAAATTTAAAATACAACAAACTTTTCTTCTCTGTAAGATTTTTTTCCTACATACTGAGAAAAGAAAATGCTTCAGGGAAAGAATTTAACAGAGGAAGCCACGTGAGCATTAGAGAGTCATTACAAGTTGTACATTGGGAAATATAAACAGGTTTCACTGAATACATAATCAAAGTTAATTAAAAAGAAACCTCTCACAGGCTCCTACTGACTTCCTCTGCTTATGCCCAAACAGTATTAAACCCTATGGCAAAGCAAGTCTTCATTGGTATCTCTGAAGAACGTATGCCTCACAACTGACATTATATACTATGTATATGAAGTACTCATATGAGGTTTAAATTGCATAGGTGCATAAAATTATTGCTGATGATATAAGCTTCGCAGTAACATGAAAGAATTGCAAATATTGTTTAAAATGTTCTATGTGTTTTGTTTTATATATATTTTTTTTATTTCAATACCAGTGACCAAAAAATATGTCTGTCCTTCTGAGATTGCACTCGATGGGATGGGACTTGGAAGCGAGGAGGGAGAGAAGAAGGGCCGTGAACACAGGCCTGGCCACTGGCAGCCCCTGGACCCCTCAGGGAGGGGGGAACCAGATGGTCAGGAGAGGTCTGAGAGGCAGGTGGAGGGTAGGGAGAGGGTGTAGGAGAGCTACTGAATGTCAAGCGTGATGCTTTCTTTCGTTTACATCCAGGGTTTCCCTAATGTGCAAACAATACAGATACAGACATAAATGTAGTTATGATATAGACGGCATAGACACTGATATAAATAGGGATAGCAATAACAAAACAATACCGTGGGTTTCCTTTCACATCTTCCCATGTCATTAATTCAGAAACATAATTTTCAGTGGTTTAGCCCTAATGAACATACTGTAACTTACTTAAGCATATTTGTGTGAGTGGATTCCCTAGAAGGTTAAGTAGAACTAAGGCAGAGCTTCAGTGACAGACTCCTAATTATGAACTGGGACAGAGATTTTAGAGGTCTACTGATGGAATTGAAAATACCACTTATTAGTCTATTTCCAACAAACATAAATCCCATTGAGAGGCAGTAGCTTGTGGCCTCAGGCTTTGGAAAGTGTGGGAGAATTTGTTATTAGGAATATATGTTTTACTCAAAAGACTTGGATCTTACTGATAAAATACGTTCTCTATTTTAAGACGTTATGTTTTTATATGCTCTGGAGGAGAAAGTCAGGATAGAGCTAAGACTGTAGTTAATACAACCTGATCATATTCGTAGAAAGGACACCGTGTTGCTCTCCGATATCAAGTTTACCTGATTGCAGTAAACGCAGAACAAAAAAGTTACGGAGCCGTCATGGAAAGGTGCCATAAATGATGCAAAAAAGAGGGGGTGTATTGTTGATATTTAGTCTAGAATCAGATGAGCCCTGTCTGTGGTCATAACATTCCGTCTTCTTCGGAAAGTGTATTTGTTTTTATCATACTCAGAGAAAAAATAGATTATAGTTAAGAAAGGAGATGGACGGAGATACTTTTCATTTCCCCCTGCAGAGGGCCACTCCTGGCATCCTTGGGTAGAGACCGAGGACTCTGCTAACACCCGACAGTGTAAGGGCAGGTCCCCCTCCGCCCCTGCGCACACAACAAAAATAAATCTGACTCCGAATGCCAGTAGTGCTGGGGTTGAGAAACCCTGCTTTACGGGAAAATGTACCTTTTTCTAATTTGCCTAAAGTTCTATACGGAGCAGCGACGTGCCTGTGGTCTGCTGCTGCCAATGCCGTGAGCAGAGGTGGGAGGACACACAGCCTCTGCTTTTCAACCCTGCGTCCCAGTACTTCAGAAGCTCGTTGGGACACACAGGCCCCTCGACTACGTATGTGCCCGGCAGTTACATCAAGGCAAGCTCAGCGAGGCAGGCGCGGGGAAGTTACCTCCAACAGCGGTCACTATTAGGACTGCTTTAGAAGTGTTCGAACAATGTAACATGTAGCCACCCAGCGTTTGTGGCACGGTTCAATTTAATCACTGGCGAATGTTGACACTCTCTTGCTGCTGACGTCAGTGAGGAGCAGACAGATTCACGTCTCCCAGCTGCCTCCCGCCAAACAGAAACTCCCACCTGAAGAGGATGAGTCACGTCTCTGCGTGAAAACAGAAACCTCTGAAAATAACGGTTTGCGTGGGAACGGAAATATTTCACGTCTTTGAGAGGGAGATATTCAAATATTAAGAAAATTTACCACACACATCTTCAATTTTACTTTCTAAGTTGAGGCTTGCTTTTTACCAGTTGAGGAAAGAGTCAATGCTAAGCCCGTCCTGCGTCCAGAAACAGAAATTTCCTTCTACGAGATAGCGAGGTGTGCGTGTGTGAGGCAGAGAGCGGAAGAGGGCGTGCAGCCGTGTGAATGTGTACACACGTGTATCTGCGTGTGAGAGTGTGCACATGTGTGAATGTGTGTGAGGTAGCGTGTGCACGTGCACATGTGTGATGTATGTGCATGCATGTGAATGTGAGAATGCGTTGGGGGTGTGTGCACGCATGTGTGTGAGAGCATGCATGTTATGTGTGGGCAGGCATGTGTGGTATGTAAGAATGTGCAAGTATACATGCACATGTGCTTGTGTGCACACATGTGAATGTGTGCATGTGTGTGTGTCTAGTGCTATAGAGCTTCTTCAAAGGAAGCCATCCAGAGTGCGCTAATCAACTGCTTCCTGACAGCACATTTGAGTAAGGTCTTTCGAAAAATGAAGAGGCAGTTTCCTGAGAACCACTTGCCCGTGAGAGAGCATTTCCTTCCTTGCACAGTCCTCCCCCTCGCCAGGAGTTACCGTAGAACAAACGGGTCGCTGTACAAGAGGGCTGCATGTACTTCTTTGGTAATTAAACTTCTCAGAACAATGATATTGACCCTTAGCGTTGCTGTGCAGGTGGTCTTCTATCTCAGCTGCACTCGGGCACGACTGTATAGACCAAGCGGGTAGGGAGCTGTGTGAACACAAGGACCCTTTATTTTATGTCTCTTTTCATCTCTGTTTCTTCTTCCCCTGGCTCCTAAAACAAAAACTACCGCAAAAATGGACAGTTGGAATTCCTTCAGCCCACACTTGCTGTCCGTCATGGCCAGTCAGCCAGGGTGCTGAGAGCCGGAATCCCAACAGGGAAAAGATGAGCCTGTTCTGTGGGACGGGAGTCACGCTAGTACATGCAGTATCATCGTTGCCGCTGTTGATACGGACAGAGTCCTGCAGAGAGCTAAGGCACATTTACTCTCGCGTTACATTTCGAGATGTGATCAGGATTTTTCCTGGAAGAGAAAGAAAGAAAATGAGAAATTTAAGACAAGAAAGATCGTGAGGTAGTATTTGGTGGCAGGAAAATAATTTTCTTGTTTTGGGTACATGTGTCACCAGCCATCTCTGTCTCTCTATCTGCCTGTCTACCTATGATATCTATCTTGTATCAATTTATCAGTCTATGCACATGTAGGCTGTGAAGGGCCAGTGCGCCCGTTTTAGAATTGTAACTTACTCCATTTGCAGGAGGGAACCATTTCAGATTTTCATGCAGAATGAGGAGGAATTACACCATCAGGTCTGTATTTTATAAGCGACATCCTGGTAGCAGTTTCAAAGCACAGGTGCAAGGACAGAGTCGCTGACGGGGAAAGCCCACTGGCCACGCGGGCGACGATGAGGGCTGAGCAGCAGAGATCTGGGGAGGACGGGACGGAGCGAAGAGCCGTTACAGAGATAAGATGTTAAATGTAATTTGCTGATTAACAGGATGTAGAGTATGGGGGGAGACTGAGCATTCACGGATATTTCTAGATATTGTAACTGTGTGGCTCGCGATGTCAGCAACTGAGACAGTGAACACAGAAAGGAATGCAAAATATTTAGAGCGAGAAAGATGTGTCACCGCTGTGGACACTGCAGGGTGGAGACAGAGCTTGCGAAGGAGCGTGGCGGCCGAAACCAGGCACGGGAAAGGCTTTCTCCTGCCTCGGCACCGCGATTGTGCGTGAGTCGCTTCGCCTCTGGACTCTTCATCTGCAAAACTGTGATAACCGAACATCTTCTCTGATGCTGCTGTGAGAATTAAAATAAATAGCTTATGTTTATTTATGAGTTGTTATCTTATTATAACTGTGCCTCGCACAGAATACACATTCTATTAATATTAACTATTGTCACAGAACATTTTTTACTCACATCGTGATAAATGCATTCGTAAGTAGCATGTGCACGGCGTTGGCCACGGGAAAGGCGCTGCTGTCAGTGCTCTCCATGTAGCCATCTATTAAATCTTTAGCAACGTCTTCTGAGGGAGGTACTATTATCATTCTCCTTTTAATGATGAAAAAAGATGAAACACAAAAAATCCAGTAAATGAGGACAAAGAGGAGAAATCGCTAACCTGTGATGTCCACCGAGGGAGCGGCACAGGAGAACGCCCTGCGGAAGCGGAGGAGGAAGACGCAGGAGGAAGGGGGAATGCCTGTGTCCCGCGGCGCCCACGGCCTGGGAGGATGGAGGCTGGAGGCTGGTCAGAGCGGGTGAGCGGCGACGGTGGGGAGAAAGGCAGGCCGCGGTGGGGTGGGACATAGGTGGGAACAGGAGCTGCTGTAGAAAAAGGAAGGGGAGAGGAAAGGCGAGGTAGAGGCAGAGAGTGGATGACGTCACACATATCAACCTTACTTAATTGCTAAGGTGATCCTGTGACGAATTTTCCTCTTCAGTTATCTTCATTTCATAAATAAGGAAAACGAAACAAATGAGAGACAGAGACCTGTCCAGGGCTACATGGTAAACCCGTTTGTGGGTGGAGTTTCTATTCAAATGTAGAACTTGACATTTCTCAATAGCACATTTTACCACTCTGTCTTTAACTGGAAAAAGAGTCACAATTTAAGGCAATTATTGCTCCTTTACTGTGTCTGCACAACACATTTTGTTAGCAAGGAACAGCACAGTGTGTGTGCTGCGTCTTCTAAAGCCAGTGCTTTAGAAATGTGTTCTGGATTACATCTTTACAAACATTGCTTACATTTCTTTCTTTACGGATATCTCAGTTAACTTTTATTCTTTCTGCATTTAAACCGAAATATCAAAATGCGGTAGGACTTTGAGTGCGTGGTAAAACAGGGCTGTTTCTCTTTGGCTTGTATGAAGCCTTTACCAAGGACTTTGTATGAAGCCCTTACCAAATTCATTTATCAAATCTAGGAGTCTCTTGGAAGAATCCATGGGGTTTTCTAGATACAATATCATATCATCAGCGAAGAGTGAGAGTTTGATCTCATGGATACCAGTTAGGCAATTAGGAATTAAAATTTTTTTAAAAATCTACTCCCAACCCAAAATTCTTCTCCATAAAAGTAGTGGAGAAAGAAAACAATTTTGATAATGAGTAAGCATTAAGCCAGGATATGATAGGCAGTAGAGACAACCTGTTAAGAGATAAAAAAAAGTAAATTGGGGGGGGAAGAGAGACCTCAAGCTTCCATACAACCCATTAGGCACTTGTTTTCAATAAACACTAATTAGCTCCAGGAGAAGAACTAACAGCACCTTTGGGCACACATGGTTCATCCTGACTTTATTTGGTAATTGAAGTGACCATCTATGTTAGCTAATTATTATAGCTTTATCCAGAGGGATGGGGAAAAACCTTGACCCACATATTTATCACAGGTGGTAGGTTTCCAACTTGGAGCCAGGTGCTCACTCTAGTTCGGCTCCTACAATCCCACAGAAACTAAGAGATCCAGATGCTATCTCCCTTGATGATGACATGTCAAATGCATGGCTCTCAAGTGCATCAGAAAGACACCCCCAGGTTATTAGGCTGCCAAAAGTTTCATTTAGTTCTAAAAATAGACATTTCATGAGAAAGTACTTATATTTACAAGTTTCCTAAGGTAAAATGTTCTGAGAATAAGAGGAAGGAGGAAAGTGTCTTCCTTGTTTTCAAAGGAGCAATGAAGCCTCTCATCTGTCATTTGATTTTGTCCTCAGGATGCACACAGAATATTCATTAATGACCTTGATGTTGGCCTAAAGAAAATTTTTCAGTTTATTGATGCAGTTAAGTGCCACTCAAACTTGTTTCAACGAGATATGAATGTTTATAATTCACCTCCCGTGTGTGTCAGGGAAGTCTGCATTTCACCTGCAATTTAGTTTCCATCTGCTATGCACACAACTCAGGTCCTTGCTTACGTAAATATGCCATTCTAATTGCCAGTTTTCAGGGGGTAACCACCGCCCGCCTTACAGGGACCTTTCACCGAGGCCACTGCACCGTCTCCCCCCACCCTACCACAGGCTGAGTCCTGCCCATCTCATGGATAGGACCAGTGTCTTCGTCTCACAAAAGGAGATTTTCATTTAAACTGCTTTCAATTTCAGAAGAAAAAACAACTTGGCATTCAGTACAACTCCAAAATTTGTCTTTAAGGTTTTGAAATATTTACTTAAAATAGGCAGGAAAGAAGGCCGGGCACGGTGGCTCACGTCTGTAATCCTAGCACGCTGGGAGGCCGAGGCGGGCGGATTGTTTGAGCTCAGGAGTTCGAAACCAGCCTGAGCAAGAGCAAGACCCCGTCTCTACTAAAAAATAGAAACAAATTAATTGGCCAACTAAAAATATATATAGAAAAAATTAGCCGGGCATGGTGGCGCATGCCTGTAGTCCCAGCTACTTGGGAGGCTGAGGCAGGAGGATCGCTTGAGCCCAGGAGTTTGAGGTTGCTGTGAGCTAGGCTGA